>RXON01000284.1:0-54146 GCA_009667805.1 Leptobrachium leishanense
TGGCCTGGCATTAAAGGCACAATATCTGGGTGCACTGACGCCCATTACCAGATAAAAAACTTTTCAATATAGGACCACATGGTCCACCCCTGCACTCTTCCACAATACCACAGAGGGGTTACTGTATGATGATACTTGCTGGCCTGGCATTACAGGCACAATATCTGGGTGCACTGACGCCCATTAACAGATAAAAAACTTTTCAATATAGGACCACATGGTCGACCCCTGCATTCTTCCACAATACCACAGAGGCGTTACTTTACGATGATACTTGCTGGCCTGGCATTAAAGGCACAATATCTGGGTGCACAGACGCCCATTACCAGATAAAAAAAACACTTTTCAATATAGGACCACATGGTCCACCCCTGCATTCTTCCAGAATACTACAGAGGGGTTACTGTATGATGATACTTGATGGCCTGGCATTAAAGGCACAATATCTGGGTGCCCTGACGCCCATTAACAGATTAAAAAACTTTTCAATATAGGACCACATGGTCCACCCCTGCACTCTTCCACAATACTACAGAGGGGTTACTGTATGATGATACATGCTGGCCTGGCACCAAAGGCACAATATCTGGGTGCACTGACGCCTTAACCAGATGCATATCTTTTCAATATAGGACCGCATGGTCCACCCCTGCATTCTTCCACAATACCACAGAGGGGTTACTGTATGATGATACTTGATGGCCTGGCATTAAAGGCACAATATCTGGGTGCACCGACGCCCATTAAAAGATAAATAAAAACTCTTTTCAATATAGGACCACATGGTCCACCCCTGCATTCTTCCACAATACTACAGAGGGGTTACTGTATGATGATACTTGATGGCCTGGCATTAAAGGCACAATATCTGGGTGCACTGACACCCATTAACAGTTAAAAAACTTTTCAATATAGGACCACATGGTCCACCCCTGCACTCTTCCACAATACTACAGAGGGGTTACTGTATGATGATACTTGATGGCCTGGCATTAAAGGCACAATATCTGGGTGCACTGACGCCCATTAACAGATAAAAAACTTTTCAATATAGGACAACATGGTCCACCCCTGCATTCTTCCACAATACCATAGAGGGGTTACTGTATGATGATACTTGCTGGCCTGGCATTAAAGGCACAATATCTGGGTGCACTGACACCCATTACCAGATAAAAAACTTTTCAATATAGGACCACATGGTCCACCCCTGCACTCTTCCACAATACCACAGAGGGGTACTGGTGTAATGATACTTGCTGGCCTGGCACCAAAGGCACAATATCTGGGTGCACTGACGCCCATTACCAGATCAAAACTTTTCAATAAAGGACCACATGGTCCACCCCTGCACTCTTCCACAATACCACAGAGGGGTTACTGTATGATGATACTTGCTGGCCTGGCATTAAAGGCACAATATCTGGGTGCACTGACGCCCATTAACAGATAAAAAAAACACTTTTCAATATAGGACCGCATGGTCCACCCCTGCACTCTTCCACAATACCACAGAGGGGGGTTACTGTATGATAGTACTTGCATGCCTGGCACTAAAGGCACAATATCTGGGTGCACTGCCATTGACGCCTATATCAGATTCATATCCTCAGAGGGGTTACGGTGTGACGGCACTGTTGCCGATGCTAAAAGCCCAATTTTAAAGCACCTATTGTTACTTTCATCCAAAGCCTGCATAAGTTTCACAATAATTTAGCCCAAAAAAACACTAAACTTTTTCTGCGCGTCCTAAAATGTCTTTTCATACAGGCTGCCGCCCAAGCAGTTGTTTATGGATAGATTAAAGGAAAAGTATTTACGGTCATATGAAACGTCATTTATTTGTTTTTAAGTGTTTCTATACATCCTAGAAATCCGCCACTTCACGGGCAGGTTATGGGGACCTCCTAGGCACGATATTTGAAGGAATTTTTAGTTTTTATTTTTAACCCTTATTTCATGGAAAACTCACTGTCCCTTTAAAAACGTTTTTTTAAAAACTTTTTGTCCTTGTTTCCTGTCCCCCTGGGCACTACCCGGACCCCCATACACCTTTTATGGCAAATATGTAGCATATGTGCCCTCTTGGAGGGCACTCTAAAAAACCGAATTTTCAGCCCCATTGACTTGCATGGGGGTTCGGGTTCGGTCCCGAACAAATGGGAAGTTCGGGTTCGGGCTCGAACCGATCTCGGGGAGTGTTCGGCTCATCCCTAAAGCAGAGCCGCTGGCCTTAAATGCAGGGCATGATATTCTGCTCGTCGCCCTGACGTGGAGTTATTTTCCCGCATTGCCAGCTGATTTCAGAGTTCCGTTTCAGTGATACTTTTGCCTAGTTGCCGACTTTGCTAGTACGAGGACCTTGCTTGTGTTTTTGACCAGGACTGCCTACTGACTATTCTTACGCTTATTCCCTTGTGTGTATATGTTGTATGCTGTGATCACAGTGTGTATGCATATTTTATACCGCATGATTTCTGTTTGGGCGTCTGCCCGTCAGGTTGCAAAATCTATCAACTGCTCAAGTTGTCTGTCGAGTGCCCAGTCTAGGTACAGATCTTATCGCAAGATCTCCGATTGTGGGTCTGCCCTGCAGGTTGCTAATCTCCCTAACCTCTCAAGCTACCTGTTAAATGCCAAGTCTATGTACAGATCTAACCGCATTATCTCTGATTGTAGACCTGCCCCGCAGGTTGCTGAATTAATTGCGCACTCATTCATTGTTTTTTGAGTATAATTATATGAGAGTCATCCTTGTTGCTAATCCTTCATATACGACTCTCCTCTTTGTTGCAGACTCGATCACGCTTCTGATAAGCCAAGTCATATTCATGTCTCAATACACTATATCCAGGGGTCAAGTCCTGGGGAAAAAAGTAAGGGAACTCACCCAAGATTTTTATTACCCCCACCACCTTGGGAAAAAAGTGCATATGCTAGTGTGTATAATATATATATATATATTAATAATATTAAATAAACTCGAATTTGCTCCTTTTCGAAAAACAGAGTGCAACATTTATTATAAAGTGCAGATTTACAAGAACATTTCAAAATAAACACATAATAAACAAATAAATATAGAACAGATATAACCACAAAATAAGTTAACTTGTTTATCAAACTGACAGAATAGTCACCACAATGTGTTATGATGTTTCCCTGGCAGGGAATTTCTAAAACCTGAGGTTTCTGCGTACACAACTTTTGCCTCCCAACTAGTAACTGCAACATATCTTGCCGGCAGAGCCAATTTTTGATTACTCCTTGCATCTATTTATACATATCGAGGGTCACTGTTTTTTCTTATCACAATGACTCCTTGACCCTGGGGTAAACATTTCTTGCATTATTAAAGACATTGATCAGAGTGCAATACTACATACTTTTTGTTTTTATATGTTTTTTGAGACTGAAAATTTCGTTTGGTGTTCTGATTTTTTGACTGTGCACATAGTATGTAAAAACCTATACACGGAACATTAGAAAACATCCCACAAACTGGAATAACGTTGTTCTTGCTGGGTAGGATGATCAACTTTTCTGGATTTGTTATCATCCGCTCTGCGATGTGAGGACAGCCATTTTCTCACGTATGGTAAAGGATCCCATAGATGTACAGGAGGGCCAATGAGACTAATAAATAAAAGAGAAGACAGGCGTTCAATGCCAAGTCCACTCCTAATGGGTGACATCACCAAATTCATTGTACTGAAGCCCCTTTCACAATCCCCTGATGTCACTGGAAGACTGTTAACTGCTGTCACAGCTGGTTTCAGATTTTCTGGAATCTCTGCGCCGCCGTTATCAATGTAGTCTCTGAAGCCTTCACAGATGGATGTGAAGTTGAGACGGAATCTTTTGCACAACTGCTCTAGCTTCACTTCTCCTTCAAACCACGGACTGTCCACATTGTTTGGCCAACGTTGTGAATTGAGGATGTCAATTTCCGAGACGAGCGATTCAAATTCATCCAACTGTGATGAAGCTGCTGGTCTGTTGCTTGCAGTTAAAGCATAGAGTCTGGATTGTAAATTATCCACCAAACATTGATAAAATCGGGGGAGATTTATCCTCACTTGACCTTTTATGCTCTCCGGGTTGATGGTTACACCTTTGAAATTCCCCTTCTCCAGCGATTTCATGGCTTCTTTCAGATGTATGCCAGTCATGTCTTTCATTTTCTCTATTGCACAAACTGACCGATTAATAAACTGATAGGCTAGCGGAAGTGTGATGTCATCTATTTATAGGGCTTCAGATAACAGGCCCATTTCCTGAACAGCATCTGCAACCCCTGCAAGGTTTAACAAATATTCTTCTGATGTCAGGACTTTGTTAAGGCCACTAAATAAAGACTTCTGCTTGGTGTTACGCGTTGAACTTGTGCTCGCTTTTACGAAATGGCTATGTAGTGCAGGGCATGATTCCCAAACTGCTCTTATAGCTGTCTGGCTTGAAGCGAACCACCTAACGGAAAAAACTTTACCTATTTTAAGAATTTGCACTTCTAATTCTTTAGCACATTCAGAGAGCTCCGTCAGATTTTTTGGTGATTGATGGTACACCGCATACAGCTTCTCAAAAAATGATGTCAAATGTTGAAGACCAGGAATAGAATCGATTGTATCAGAAATGCACAATTCAATTCTATGACACAAGCAGTGCCATTTCACAAGCTGTTGATATTTTCCACTAAGTCGCTCTAGAATAGGGATGAGCCGAACACCCCCGTGTTCAACTCGCAATCGAACTCAAACAATTTTGAAAGTTCGAGTTCGAACTCGAACACGAAGCGAACTCAATGCAAGTCAATGGGACTCAAAAGTTCGGTTTTTAGAGTGCCCTGCAAGTGGGCATATATGCAAGATATTTGCCATAAAAGGTGTATGGGGGTCCGGGTAGTGCCCTGGGGGACAGGAAACAAGGACAAAAAGTTTTAAAAAAAACGTTTTTAAAGGGACAGTGAGTTTTCCATGAAATAAGGGTTAAAAATAGAAACAAAAAATTCCTTCAAATATCGTGCCTAGGAGGTCCCCATTACCTGCCCGTGAAGTGGCAGATTTGTAGGATGTATAGAAACGTTTAAAAACAAAAAAATTACGTTTCAAATGACGGTAAACGGTTTTCCTTTAATCTATTCATAAACAACTGCTTGGGGCGGCAGTCTGTATTAAAAGAGGAGACCTTTTAGGACACGCAGAACAAGTTTAGTGATTTTTTTGGCTAAATTATGGTGAAACTTATGCAGGCTTTGGATGAAAGTAACAATAGGTGCTTTAAAATTGGGCCTTTAGTGTCGGCAACAGTAATATTAGGTAATATAAAGGTAATATAGGTAATATAGGCGTCAGTGGCAGTGCACCCAAATAATGTGCCTTTCATGACAGCAAGTGCCTTCACACCGTAACCCTTTTGTGGTATTGTGGAAGAGTGCAGGGTTAGACCCTGCGGTTCAAAAAATTAAAATTATATAAATCTGGTACAGGCGTCAGTGCACCCAAATAATGTGCCCTTCATGGCAGCAAGTGCCTTCACACCATAACTCTTTTGTGGTATTGTGGAAGAGTTCAGTGGAGGAGGTTTTGTGAATGCAGAAGAGATCCCTGATCTATTTTGTTATGTCAGCATCAGGGGATTGATAGCTGCTGATCCAGGACTGATTCATTTTTATAAATGTCAGCCGGTCTACAGAGTCAGTGGACAGATGCACTCTTTTGTCTGTGACAAAACCTCCAACGGCACAGAAAGCACGCTGCATGAAGGGCAACCTAGTAGCTGCATAGCATATTGGCTAAATTCTGGCCAGTGATCCAATCTCAACACCCAGTAAGCCAGTGGATCATCTGCTGGAAAGGTATCCAGGTCTGCCCTTGCCCCTAGGTAGTCCTGCACCATACGGTGAAGATGCTGACAATGGGTGCCTACATTTGACGTCCCTGGGCGTCGTGGACTAAAAAAAATTAAAAAGGCATCAGTCAAGCGGCCACGGCATTCACCACTAGTGATGAGCCGAACACCCCCGAGTTCGGTTCGCATTCGAACTCGAACTTTCCAAATGTTCGAATTCGAACTCGAACTCAATACAAGTCAATGGGACTCAAAATTCGATTTTTTGAGTGCCCTCCAAGAGGCATATATGCTAGATATTTGCCATAAAAGGTGTATGGGGGTCCGGGTAGTGCCCTGGGGGACAAGAAACAAGGACAAAAAGTAAAAAAAAAAACGTTTTTAAAGGGACAGTGAGTTTTCCATGAAATAAGGGTTGAAAATAAAAACAATAAATTCCTTCAAATATCGTGCCTAGGAGGTCCCCATAACCTGCCCGTGAAGTGGCAGATTTCTAGGATGTATAGAAACATTTAAAAACAAAAAAATGACGTTTCAAATGACGGTAAATGCTTTTCCTTTAATCTATTCATAAACAACTGCTTGGGGCGGCAGCCTGTATGAAAAGACATTTTAGGACGCGCAGTAAATGTTTAGTGATTTTTTGGCTAAATTATGGTGAAACTTATGCAGGCTTTGGATGAAAGTAACAATAGGTGCTTTAAAAATGGGCTTTTAGCGTCGGCAACAGTGCCGTCACACAGTAACCCCTCTGAGGATATGAATCTGGTACAGGCATCAGTGGCAGTGCACCCAAATATTGTGCCTTTGGTGCCAGGCCAGCAAGTGCCATCATACAGTAACCCCTCTGTGGTATTGTGGAAGAGTGCAGGGGTGACCATGTGGTCAGGGCCGGTGCTAGACTATTTTGCGCCCTAGGCAAGACCAGCTATTTGCACCCCCCCAAGAAAAGAAAAAAAAGCGACACAACATGAAACTGCAAAATTTCTTTTTATTTAAGAATAAAGTTAGAAAAGCACCAACAATAAAGGTAAAATAAATATAAATAAACTGTATTAAACCATTTTAAATTAACTCTATTAAACAAATTAAAATTAACTGTATTGAACAAATATAAATTAACGGAAAAAAAAAATAAGAGTTGTCACGTAAGTTTCAATTTCAGACACATCAAAATTTCACTTTTCGTGCCTTATCCTTTGCAAATTTTCATCATGCGTATATATATATATATTGCCCAGGCCAGCTCACATCATGCGTATATGTATTGCCCAGGCCCAGGCCAGCTTGCATCATGCGTATTTATAAATTGCCCAGGCCAGCTCACATCATGCATATATATATATTGCCCAGACCAGCTCACATCATGCTCACAAACAGTCACAGATACGCCATCATGCGTATATATATTGCCCACGCCAGCTCACATCATGTTCACAGACAGTCACAGATGCGCCATCATGTGCATATATATTGCCCAGGCCAGCTCACATCATGCGTATATATATTGCCCAGGCCCAGGCCAGCTCACATCATGCGTACATATATATAGCCCAGGCCAGCTCACATCATGCTCACAGACAGTCACAGATGCACCATCATGCGTATATATATTGCCCAGGCCAGCTCACATCATGAGTATATATATTGCCCAGGCCAATCCCCTGGTGGAGATAGGGGGTTCATTTGAACCCCGATATCTCCAGGCATCTAGGGGGTCATGGAGGGTGTCAATCGAAAGGCCTGAGCATGGCCTTTCCGAATGATACCCAACATGACCAGGTATAAAGCAAAAAATAAATAAAATAAAATAAAAAGATGTATTTTTTTTGTGTGTTATTTTTATTAACCCCTTAGTGACCGGGCGGTTTTACACAAATCCGTCCTTTAGTGACCGCTGCTGTTTTTACGTTTCTGCGCTGTTAGGGTTTAGGTCAAAATTTCCTCTTACTCGTTTATTCAACCCACACATATTATACACCCTTTTTCCCACCATTAAATGGACTTTCTAGAAATACCATTATTTCCATCATATCCAATAATTTACTATAAAAAAAATATGAAATATGATGAAAAAAATGGTAAAAACACACTTTTTTGTAATTTAATCCCCTAAAGCTATAACCACCAATAAAGACCACGGCTAAATAGTTTCCAAATTTTATCCCGAGAATAGAAATACCCAATTTTTACATGTTTTTACCTTTTAACCCTTTCACTGCTGAGCCAGTTCACCTATGTGCGCTGCGCTCATTCTGACCATTTTGTGCTAATTATTATGAGATGTCAGCCTAGGTCCTATTTAATTAAACCCCCCCAGACAAATTTTTTTTTTAAAAAAAAAAAAAAAAAATATTTTATTACATTTTTTTATTATTATTTTTTTTATTATTTTTTTTTAATTAATTTTTTAATAAATTTTTTGTTTTAAACCAAACCTGGTCATGTTTGGTATCATTTGAAAGGCCATGATCAGGCCTTTCAAATGATGTCAAATATTACCATCTAGCTGCCATGGATCGGGAGATATCTCTACATGGCAGCTAGATGGTTAACTGGCCACTGACATCCTCACACATATGGTGAGGTTGTCAGTGGGTGGGGGGGGGACCTGGAGGCTAGGCTGACATCCAAGATGTAAGCCCCCCTCCTGGTTCGAATTGCGTTTTGGCGCCAATTCACGCTAAAACGCGATCCGGCAGCGAAACGGTTAATGCTGTACACCGCTGAAAAGGGGAGACTCTCCCCTTTTCAGCGGTGTAAACAGCATTTTGCTAGCTTCAATGGTTGGGGAGATAGAGGGCTCCAAAGGAGCCCCCCCTCCCCTCCATTGAATTACATGGGGGCACCTTCTGATGACGTCACCACGCAGCGTGGCGACGTCATCAGCCTCGCCTGCCCATGTAAATCACATGGGCAGGCTTCCTCCCTGCCAGATCGCCGTGGGATCCGACGAGGGAGGTGAGTATCGGGCGGGAGGGGGATTTGGCACCGCTGACGTACCCTGTAAGTCCGCGGGTCTAAGGGAGACCCGAGGACAGGACGTACAGGGTACATCAGGGGTCATTAAGGGGTTAATGCAGCAATATTGTTCACATTTCAATTATAATGTGAACGATGATGCACTAATGATTTTTTTCTATGGGGTGTGTTTGCTATAAATCACGTAATTCCCCCCACAAAATGTAACAAGTCCCCATTTCTAATTTTTGTACAAGCGCACCCTTTAGAAAACATAACTGCAAACGCTCATGTGCTAAAATGTGAAAAAAAAACACTTTACACATGGCAGATGATTAAAAATTCAATTTTTATTGCATTTTTTTCAGAATATACAGGCAGGACATGACGTATACATATAAAAATGATATATTATGAATCTGCGGAGTCTGCCGGAAAGAATGATATCTAATATGTCTGGGTTATTTAATAAAATGTGGCTTCAAATCGTGTTTAAACATGATGAGCTAAAGCGGTAAAAATGAGCAGAGCACACAGCAGTGAAATGCAGCATATTAGAGGAAGATTTAGGAGAGAAATTAACACTTCTCAGAAGCAGACACCACACCATCAGTATACTCTACATACATACAATGCATCAAATTCATTAGACCAGACTAAAAACACCTGTTGTTTCTGCCCGTTTGTGAACACAGGTCATTTAGAGGTGAGAATTTTTGCACGCACACATATTAGTTTTTAATTCAATATCTAATAAACCGTTGCTTATAATATTCTGCAGTAAAGAGTCTCTTTATTTCTAGATTTTTTAGTATTTTTTAAGCATTTTTTATACTTTTTTCTAAATTTTTGTTTTTTTGAGAATTCGAACCGAACACGCCAAAAAGTTCAAAGTTCGCGAACTTGCGAACTGCCAAAGTTTGAATCGAACTCCGAACTGATCGAACCGAACAGCTCATCCCTATTCACCACTATTACTCTGATCATCCGCAGCCTCAGAAGCACCTGTGTCATCACTTGGTAACCTACCAGTGCCTGGAGAGGTGTTACACAAGTGTCACTTTAGAGCGTCCTCAAGTTTTTTCATCCTGTGCTCCTTCTGTGCGGGCAGGATGAGCTCTGTAACTTTACCCTTGTATCGTGAATCAAGAAGGCTTGCCAACCAGTAATGATCCCTCTCCTTGATAGCACAAATCCTGGGGTCCTTTACCAGGCTTTGCAGGATAAGGGAGCCCATGCAGTGTAGGTTGGAGGTGGCATTAGCTTCCGAGTCTTCCTGGTCAATGAGGAGGATGACCCCATCGTGCACTTCCTCCACCCAGCCACGTACTAGTCCTTGTGTTTCTGGGCACACAAAACCCTCCCTTGAGGAATCCCCACCTTCAATACCCCCACTACTTAAATATTCCTCCTCCTCTTCATCCTCCTCCTGTCTGATCTGAGGAGGACCCGCTGGAATGCTGTCTGCGGAAAGACTGGGGCCTTCAGAGCTAGGGAAGGCCTCCTATTCCTCCCGCTGCTCTGCCTCTAGAGCCACATCTATAATTCCACAAGTGTGCTCCAGCAGAAACACTAAAGGAATTGTGTCACTGATGCATGCACTGTCCCTGCTCACCATCCTCGTTGCCTCCTCAAATGGTGACAGTACAGTGCATGCATCCTTGATCATCAGCCACTGTGGGGGAAAAAAAAAACAAGTTGACCTGAACCTGTCCTTGTGCCATACTCACACAGGTACTCATTGATGGCACTCTGCTGCTTGTGCAGACGCTGCAGCATTGCTAATGTCGAGTTCCACCTGGTGGGCATGTCACAGATCAGACGGTTTGTGGGAAGGTGCAATTCTCTTTGAATTTCTGCCAGGCGAACACTTGCTGGGAATGACCGTTTGATGTGGCTGCAGACTTTTCTGGCCTGGCTGAGAAGCTCTGCCAGCCCTGGGTACCTGGTTAAGAAACACTGTACCACCAGATTTAGGACGTGTGCTAGGTATGGTACATGCGTCAACTTACCCAGGCATAGGGCGGAGAGAAGGTTGCTGCCATTATCACAGACAACCATTCCCAGCTGAAGCTGGCGTGGTGTTAACCATCTCTGCACCTGCCCCTGCAGAGCTGACAGAATTTCTTACCCGGTGTGGCTCCTGTCCCTTAAACAAACCAGCTCAAGCACAGTATGGCTTCTTTTTGCTTGAGCCATTGCGTAGCCCCTGTCACGCGTCGGTTTAACTGCCACTTCGCCAGAGACACAGAAGGAGGAGGAGGAGGAAGAGGGAGAGGTGGTGGTGAGCAGACAGACCTCATACAAGCAGCGTTCTGGAGGCGTGGTGGATGAACAAGCTCCAGCACAGAGCCCCATCTTGGATCCCTCCCAGCTGCAATCAGAGTTACCCAGTGTGCCGTGAAGGAAATGTAATGGCCCTGTCCATGCTTGCTGGACCATGTGTCTAAAGTCACATGCACCTTGCTGCTGACTGCCTTTCCCAATGACTCGATAACATTGTCTTCCACGTGCTGGTATAGTGCTGGAATGGCCTTCCGCGAAAAGTAATGGCGTTTTGGAACCTACCACTGTGGTACAGCACATTCAGCAAATTCACGGAAGGGAGCAGAGTCCACCAGATGGAAAGGCAGCAGCTGCAATGCGTGTAATTTTGCTAAACTGGCATTTAAACACTGTGCTTGGGGATGGTTGGGACTACATTTTTTCTTACGCTGCAGCAGCTGTGGCAACGTAATCTGACTGTGTAAATCTTCAACTGATGGGATGCTGTCACATTGTGAGGAAGGACCTGGTACATCCATTACTGTAGCATCATCCCTGTCAGTGGAGGTTGGAGTCAATGACATAGCAGGACATATAGTGGGGGTAGAGACAAGTGAGGAGGACCTACGCAAAGTTTTGCGCCAACAGGATGCGTGGCAGGTGGTCATAGGTCGCCTCAAGCACATTGTACCCAAGCGTACGGTGTCTTTCCCACGTTTGAGCCTCATCTGACATAGATTTCAAATAGCAATGGTGCGGTCTGCTGCACATTTCTTAAAGAACTCCCAGACAGCAGAGTTCCTGGATGTGTGCTTTGAGACAACAGCACTCTGCACCTGAGCAGCTCTGACATCTGATGCCTTGGACTGGCAAGTGCTACGGTTGGTCATAGAGGATGTTGTGCGTCGTGTTTGTTGTGTCTCCTCCTCCTCCTCACTTGACTCCTCTGTTCGATCAGGCACCCAGGTGGAGTCAGTGACCTCATCATCATTGTCATCACCCCTATCTCCTCGTCACTGGAGCCAACTTGGCAGTATGCTGCAGCTGCTGGGCAACATGAGTGCCAGTTATTTGTGTGTCATCATTGGCACCCCTTCCTCTAGGTTGATTATACTCCCTTCCTCAACCACAGAGATTGAATCAGAGCACTGTACTTGCTGCGCATCCTCAAGCAGCATGTCACTGTCATTGTAGTCAAACAATTCAGCTGACTCCTCCGTGTGTGATAGTGAGGCTACGGCAGGAGTAGCTGTGGACATGGAGGCTGCATTAGATGCTTTGGCAGCTGAGGTGGACTGTAAACCACTACAAGCCTGACTGGCAGAGGACTCGGAGGATGAGGATGGCCTGGTTAGCCAATCCACCAAATCCTCTGTATGTTGCTGCTGCTTAAGACGGCCAGCACCAGTTAGAAAGGACAAGTGTGCCCCTGCAGAGGATGCACCACGTCCATGACGACCAGAGGCACAGCCTCCCGACACAAAGTCTTTCTGACATGATGAGTGATATATAGATTAAATATATACAGAACTCTGATTCAACTCTGTTATAAAAATTGGAGATATGCAGAACTCTGATTCATCTGGTATAAAGATTAAAGATTTCCAGAACTCTGGCATAACTCAGTGAGACACCCTGATAGCTGGCAGCCAGTGACAAGACACAAATTACAATTCCCAGAAACCTCCTATAAGTCAGTGAGACCCCCCGATGGGTGCTAGTGACAAGACACAAATTACAATTCCCAGAAACCACCTACAAGTCAGTGAGACCCCCTGATAGGACCCCCTTATAGCTGGCAGTGAGAAGACACAGATTACAATTCCCAGAAACCTCCTATAAATCAGTGAGACCCCCTGATGGGTGGCAGTGACAAGACACAGATTAGAACAATTCCCAGATATTTTGTATAAATGACTGACCCCACAAAATATTTGGTGGCAGTGAGAACACACAGATTAGAACAATTCACAGATATTTTGTAGAAATTACTGACCCCCCAAAATACTTGGTGGCAGTGAGAACACACAGATTAGAATAATTCCCAAATATTTTGTAGAAATTACTGACCCCTGAAAATACTTGGTGACAGTGAGAACACACAGATTAGAACAATTCCCCAAAATTTTGTAGAAATTACTGACCCCCCAAAATACTTGGTGGCAGTGAGAACACACAGATTAGAACAATTCCCAAATATTTTGTAGAAATGACTGTCCCCCCAAAATACTTGGTGGCAGTGAGAACACACAGATTAGAACAATTCCCAGAAATATTGTAGAAATGAGACCCCCCCCCAGTAGCTGGTTGCAGACTGGCAGTGAGAACACACACTAACACAACAACAATCTCCTCTCAAAAACATGCTGAAGCGCTGTGTGAAGCCTTATATAGTGTGCTGCGGGATTTAGCTCTGTGAGCCCATGATTGGGCAAAATTTGCCCAATCAGGACTCTGAGCCGTGATTGGCATAGTCTTGAACCTGTCTTGCACCTGACCTGTGGTCAGGTGCAAGACTGTAGCCAATTACAAGCTTCAGGCCAGTGGAAAAGTGCATTGTGGTCCATTGTGGTGCACTGTGGGCAAACATGCGGCGATGTTCGAATCGAACTCTGAACCAATCAAACCGAACAGCTCATCCCTACTCTAGAACACCTGATTTTCTTCCAATCATTACACTTGCACCATCACTACAAACCCCAATCCAGTTTGTAGCAAGAAAGTCATTATTGAAGCCATGCTTAGAAAGACACGTTGTAAGGGTGGCTTCAATAGACTGGGCATCTGCTTTAGGCAAGTGAAGTAAATCGAGAAAGAAGGTGACTGGATCTTTTCCGTTAACAGAGGCACGAACATAAACAATTAACACTGATTGTGAAGAAACTGTTTTAGACTCCTCGATGTAAACTGAAAGCATTGGAGCCTGTTCAACAATTGCCTTGCAAAGCTTTTTCCTCATTTCACTAGCAATGCAATCGATGATTTGTGCAGCTGTGTACTCACTATGGAGAATACGTCCTAAATCTGTAGCATTTGCAACTTGCAAGCGAATAAGATCTCTGAGGACGGTTTTTCTTCGCACAATAGTAGGCAATGCGAAAGTCTTTTTTTGTGCATGCAAACTTATGCTTCTGCTGGTCTGCAATATTGGTTTGCATTACCTCCTTTCTAGACACAGCTTGGATTTCGCCTGCCTTTACATGTGCTTCAGAAGTTTTATGCACATGGATTTTTTTACGCAATGAGGTCAACATATCTTTTATCGTTTTCCCATATGTAGTAATCATACCAGTACTCCATTCTTTAGAAATGGATAAACCCTGTGATACAGATACTCCAAGGTGTTTAACCTCACGACACACTTTGCATCCTAAAAGACCATTTTTCAAGAACAGCCAAGGATATTTTTGTTGAAATTCTAGCCACTGATCCTGGTCCCAGCATTCTGGTAAAAGAACAGTCTCATGGACATCAGCAGCGGTATTTTCAGCCACATCTTCAGCCACATCAGTGACTAAGTCAACTACATCTGATTCGCTGGTCGGTGTAGTTTCTGCATCGGAGACCAAGTCATCCATCTGGGGCACAGGCTCGGACTGAGATGAGCACCTTGCAGAATCAGCATGTGATTTCTTATTGGATGCCTTTGAGAAGAAATCCAGAATGCTGCCCTTTCGTTTTCGTTTTCCCATTTCTGTATAAATAACAAACAAAAAATTGTGTAAATCCTTTACTGAAAGAATAAATGGAAAGTGATCTATTTCTCCCAACACAATGAAATTAAGAGACATAGGGTAGTGGACCAAGGAAGGTCTGAAGAATCATGCACAGGAACAAAGGAAGGTCTGAAGAATCATGCACGGGAACAAAGGAAGGTCTGAAGAATCATGCACGGGAACAAAGGAAGGTCTGAAGAATCATGCACGGGAACAATGGAAGAGCTGAAGAATCATGCACGGGAACAATGGAAGATCTGAAGAATCATTCACAGGAACAATTGAAGATCTGAAGAATCATCCATGGGAACAATAGAAGATCTGATGAATCATGCACGGGAACAGTGGAAGATCTGAAGAATCATGCACGGGAACCATGGAAGGTCTGAAAAATCATGCACAGGAACATAGAAACATAGAAACATAGAAAAATGTCAGCAGATAAGAACCTTTCGGCCCATCTAGTCTGCCCAATTACATGGATACTTAACCTGGATTTATCTTTTGTTTAGGATAGCCTTATGCCTATCCCATGCTTGCTTAAATTCAATTACTGTTTTGGCCTCTACCACTTCTACTGGAAGACTGTTCCATGTATCCACCACCCGCTCAGTAAAATAATGCTTCCTGATGTTACTTTTAAACCTTTGCCCCTCTAATCTAAGACTATGTCCTCTTGTTTTGCTATTTTGTTTCCTTTTAAATATACTCCCTTCCTCTACCTTGTGGATTCCCTTTACGTATTTAAATGTTTCTATCATATCTCCTCTGTCTCGTCTTTTTTCCAAGCTGTACATGTTAAGATCATTAAGCCTTTCTTGGTAACTTTTCTCCTTCAAGCCATACACCATTTTAGTAGCCCTTCTCTGAACTCTCTCTAAGATGTCTATATCCTTCTGGAGATACGGTCTCCAGTACTGCACACAGTACTCCAAGTGAGGTCTCACCAGTGCTCTGTACAGTGGCATGAGCACTTCCCTTTTCCTACTGCTAATACCTCTCCCTACACAACCAAGCATTCTGCTAGCATTTCCTGCTGCTCTATTACATTGACTACTTACTCTTAACAATGGAAGATCTGAAGAATCATGCACGGGAAGAAAGGAAGGTCTGAAGAATCATGCACGGGAAGAAAGGAAGGTCTGAAGAATCATGTACGGGAACAAAGGAAGGTCTGAAGTATCATGCACGGGAACAAAGAAAGGACTGAAGCAGTGGCGTCACTAGGGTTTGTGTCACCCGGTGCAGTAACTTATGGTGTCACCCCCCCCCGCGTTTTACAGAGTTTTTTTAACTACTTTTACTCATAAATCAGTGCTCCCATATAACACTGAATGCTCATAATAGACGGCGCACATTACTGTAAGGTTTACTGCTGCGGAGCTCTGTGATATGCTCACACACAAATTTTGGCAAACTGACAGCAAGTACGGTGCCTGTTCGAAGGCAGTGAAAGTCCCCATAGAGAAGTAATGGTTAATCTGTTCAGAGACACTGAACAGCAAAGAAATGTCCTGATGTCCGGTGTTTTCATTTGGCAGGTTTATTCAGGGCGAACAAACACCATAGGTTTCAATGTTAAAAATATTCCTGTTTTTATCCAATATCTAATAAACCGTTTATTCCTTTAATCCATAGTAAAAAATCTCTTTATTTATTGATTTTATTTTTTTTGTTTCTTTTAGGCATTTTTAAAAAAAAAAAAATGTTTATCTAGTAGCAATTTTTCTTTTTTTTCTGTAACAGACCTTTTTATTATCATTCATCAGAACTTACAGATGAAACTCGAAAAATTAGAATATGGTGCAAAAGTTCATTTATTTCAGTAATGCAACTTAAAAGGTGAAAGTAATATATGAGACTCATTACAAGTGTAGCGATGTGTTAAAATTTACTGTGGCAGTACCCATTTTTGGCCACAAGATGGAGACAATCGCGACTGGAGGCACTGGACATTCGAACTACATGTCCCGGCATGCTTTGCGAAGAAACAGGAAGTGGGTGGGTTTTAGAGACACTGTACATCCTGCACCTCGTGGAGAATAGGCAGAGCGCGCCAGGGAGTAAAGGAGAGCGGATGCACACAGAGAAGGAGAGACCAAAAGATAGGCCGGAGCGCAGACAGAGTGGATCGGGCCTTAGGATTGGGTCACCCAGCCTTGCGGGATACAGACATCACCCTCTATACCATCCGAGTGCAGTTGAAGGAGAGAAGACCCCTCGAGTAAGGAGTACCGCGGTCGATTGAAGCGGGGAGCAGGCGGTAAGCTGGATGAGTCGCGGCTGACAGACAGAGGGCCAGACAACAGATCCGGTGGTCGGCGTCCCCAGTCAACATCGAGCGGAGAGACGTCCTGGGTCAGCGGAACCTCAAGCTTGCGCTGGATGGGTGAGAGGCCCCCAAGGCCGTATGTAAATAAGAGTGTACGCTGCTGTTTTCCTTCTAAAACCCACAGGGCCCCAACTGACTAGTCGAAGACATCATTAAAGTAAACTCACTGGCCAGTTGAAAAGTACCCGGGTACCATATACACACGAATACACACCATTTCATGTTCTGGGACTTAACCTGTGCAGGACTCAGTTTTCCTTTTTCGAATCGGGACAAGGGGGCAAAGTTAAAGTTACGCTCTGAACACTTTTTTTTTCCCTTTTCCCGTTGCGCGTTTACCGTGATACGAGAACTGTGTATTTTATTGTGTTCCGCTACGGGGTTTTTTCCTCGAGTTTCGTATCGTTTAAATTTTCTGCTCGGTCGGGACCTTGTTTTTTTTCCGAAAATACGAAGCCCTCGTGTTTTCGTTTCTTTTACCGCTGCGCGTTTATCGTGTTACGAAAGTACTGTAAATATTCCTGCATATACCGTGTCTCAAGAGCTGCACATCTTTTTAGTAAACCTTTTAACTTGTGAAACTTACAGCGGTGTTGGAGTATATTTATTCCCTAGTGCGGGGAGACTGACCCGTGGTTTAATTTCAGCGGCTCCTCCGGGAGTGAGCGCTACACGTGGGGGCTCGTTTCCGGGATCCAGTCTCTGGAAAAACCGCATCTAAAGGGTTAAATATGGATCCAGACACTGCTGCCGAATGGTGTGGGGAGTACAGTAGTCAGTTAGCATGTTGCATAGTCATGGATATTCCCGCAGACACTTGGGCTGAAGATCAGATTCGCCAGGCCGTGGCCACGCTAGCACCAGATCATCGGGGGTTAATCCTGGACATTAAGAAAAACCCAGATACCTCTCACACGCATGTCCTTCTTGAATGGAGAAAAGGTATTCCAGCATGTTTTCGGGGCGCGAGCGTGGAGCTAGAAGACGAGGTGGAAGTCCAACTAATTCAGCCAAGTGCGCCACGTGGTGAATCCGCAGGTGTTTCCGCGCCCAGTCCGTTGGCCATGATCGGGCCTGAATTTATCGTGGCTATTGGAGATTTGCTGGCTAAATGTCAGAAAACAAGCCCTCCTCACACTAATTTCGGTTATCGACGGTTAAGGAACTTTACAGGAAACGTACCAACTCCGGCGGGAGAAGAAACCTTTGAGGAATGGGTGGAACAGGCGATGCAGGCACTGGATGAGTGGGACGTCCCTGAGGCCCAGAAAAAGCAAAGGATCACCGAGAGTTTTAAAGGGACCTGCGTCAGAAGCGGTGAGAAACCTAAAACTGAGTAGGAAGATTGTACTGCGTTGGATTATTTGAACGTTCTTGAAGAAGTCTTTGGGCGAACAGAAAGGCAGCGGAACTGGTATATCAGTACGAACATACCTATCAGAAGAGAGGTGAGAGAATGATTGATTACATGAGGCGCCTGGATAAGATTTCTGCACCAAATACTCCTCAAGAAAGGGGCCAAACCGGCTGACGTAGATAAGATTCGAATAAAGCAGATCCTGAGGGGCTCTCAACCGTTAGATCCGGTGATGATGCAGCTGAGAAGCAGAGCAGTTAATCAAGAGTTGAAGTACCTGGAACTGATCCGAGTTGTACGAGAGGAGGAGGCTCTGCTGGAAGAGAAATCCTTCAGACGGGGAGAAAGGGCTTATGCACAACCTGCCAGATATAACGACGGTCTGCAGCCTGAAAACGACTCGTTAGACACCTATGGATCTGACCTGGATGAACAGGAACAGTTAGTGGTTTTAAATCATCGAAAAGGCTGCCAAAGAATCGAACCCTTCCGAACGAAGCGAGTTGTTCAAGACTGTAAAGAAGGTACAGGAAGCTCAAATGAACTGCAGCAAGCGCACGCTGAACTGTGCAGGTGTGTTGATGAAGGTGACCGAGATGCAGGGGAGATGCAAAAGTTCCTAACAGGTATGCAGACGACCGAAGTTGCCGTGGCGTCTGGTTCAAATCTCTTATTAGAACCTCAACAAGCAACTGTGTCTCCACTTTCGAAGAAGAGATGTTTCGGTTGTGGAGAAATGGGCCATTTCCGTGCGCAATGTAAAGGCCGGAAGCCTGAGAGGGATAAAGTTGAGTGGCTGCTGAAAGCTCTAGAGGGACTGTTATCTACTCCACCAGCGGGAAACGCCAGAGGCACCAGTAAAGGAGCAACTTAGTGCCCAGAAGTTGAACCTCGCTCCAAAACCAATTTAAAACTAAGAGGGCAAGAGGGCCCAAGGCAGGGCCAACTGCTGAGCCTGTCAGGACTGAAAGAGTCACTCCCTTAGCGTCCGGGTCTGTGTCATGGGGAGGCAATGCACACCTAAACCTACACGGGCCAGAAAAAGGCCAGGGTACAGCAGACTGGGTCTAAACGTCCGGATACCGCCACAAAGTTTCCTGATCAGCTGATAGGTCCTTCTCCTATTGTGCCAATCCAAGTGGAGGGAGTCTATACTAAAGCCCTGTTGGATTCAGGGGCCCAAGTGACTTGATCTACCGAGATTTCTATGAGAAACACTTGAAACACATTCCTTTGCAAGAACGAAGGATTTGGAAATCTGGGGTATCGGCACTGAGAAACTCCCCTATGACGGGTACCTGCAAGTAAGGTTGGAGATCGGATCTGAAGTCATCGGACAGTCCGGAGGCTGTGACGCCTTGGCCATTGTGTGTCCCCGACCCTCGGGTGCGAACAGAAGCTCTCTGATAGTGGGGACAAATACGGACCTAGTGCGGCGTCTCCTGACCCCCATCGTAGTGGAAGAAGGGTCAACTCAAGGAGTGCACCCCATGTTACGACCGGTCTATCAGAGGATGGTTGAAGAACGGAAAGCACCTGCTGAGGTGGGAAGACTGTGGAGACTGGGTGGGACAGAGAAGGTTCTGCAAGCAGGAGAAGTAGCGAGCTTCCGGGTTTCAGTCAAGTTGAACGGATCGCAACCAGGTCCCTATGTGGTGCTGGGAACCGATGTCAATCATGGGAGTGAAACCGGAGTCGAAGTAATTCCTGAAATAATCTCCACCAAAGCCCTGAAGAGAACCGAGGAAGAGTCTCGGTCAGTGTGTGCAATGTGACAGATTCTCCAGTAGTCCTTAAAGCACGAATGCCTATCGGGCAAGTAGAGTCTGCTACACCCCTCTCCACCGATTTAGGAGGGGGAGTGGATAAAGAGATTCCAGATGAAAGATTCTACCCTAAAGACGCCCCCATTTCACCTGAGTGGAAGAAACGTCTTCAGTCTCAAGTTCTAAAGTGGAAAGAATTATTCTCGAAAGATGAGTTCGATGTGGGCCTGGCTAAGAGTACGGAACACCGCATTCGGTTGCAAGAAGACAAGCCGTTTCGTGAAAGGTCAAGGCGAGTTCCGCTGGGAGACTTGGATGATCTGCGAGAACAGCTAAATGAGTTGCAGAGAACCAATGTGATTCAAGAGTCCAGGAGCCCATATGCATCTCCAATAGTGCTGGTCAGGAAGAAGAATGGTTCTGTCCGCTTGTGCATAGACTATCGCACCTTGAACCGAAGAACCATCCCCGACCAATACGCCACTCCTCGGATTGAAGATGCCTTACAGTGTTTGTCTGGAGCAAAGTGGTTCAGTGTATTAGACCTGCGAAGCGGATATCATCAGATACCGATGCACCCTGAAGACAAAGAGAAAACTGCGTTCATTTGTCCACTGGGGTTCTTTGAGTTCAATAGAATGCCTCAAGGTCTGACGGGAGCTCCAGCCACGTTCCAACGGTTGATGGAGAAGACAGTCGGGGATATGAATCTAATCGAAGTGTTAGTGTACCTGGATGACATAATTGTGTTCGGGAAGACTCTGGAAGAGCATGAGCAACGACTGGAGAAGGTCTTGAAGAGGCTCCATGAAGAAGGGTTGAAATTGTCTCTGGAGAAATGCCAGTTCTGTTTACCGTCAGTCACATATCTGGGACACGTGGTCTCGGCAGAAGGTGTTTCGACAGATCCTCGAAAGTTGGAGGCCGTAGCTTCTTGGCCTAGACCTCGAAACGTCACCGAACTTAGATCTTTCTTGGGATTCTGCTCATACTATCGAAGATTTGTGGGAGGATTCGCAAAGATAGCTCAGCCGCTGAACAAACTCCTACAGAAAGAAACCACCGAAGAAGGCTGTAAGGTCTCTGACCGAAACCCCTCCGCTCCAGGACCAAGGAAAGCTAAAGAGTCCATACAAGGTGAATGGACTAGTCAATGTGAAGGTGCGTTTGTGAAGCTGAAAGAGAGTCTAACCCGAGCTCCTGTTCTGGCCTATGCGGACCCTCATAAGCCGTATGAGTTACATGTGGATGCCAGCCGAGAAGGTCTGGGGGAGTCCTGTATCAGGAGTATGGTGGATTGCTGAGACCTGTAGCGTACGTGAGCCGGAGCCTTACGCCTTCAGAAAGAACTACCCTACTCACAAACTGGAATTTCTAGCCTTTAAAGTGGGCGTGGTAGACAAGTTGAAAGACTATCTGTATGGAGCGGAGTTCGTGATCAAGACGGATAACAATCCTCTTACCTATATCCTTACTACTGCCAAACTGGACGCAACAGGACATCGGTGGTTGGCCGCTCTGTCAGGGTTTCGGTTCAGCCTGAAGTATCGCCCTGGGGTGAACAATCGAGATGCTGATGCTTTATCAAGAAGACCCTACACTACAGAATGGACTCAGTTAACTCCAGACGGGGTGCAAGCTTTGTGTCAAGGAACAGAACGCCGGGTCAAGGGAGGAGTTGAAGCGGAGGCCATAGGAGTCATGGCCGCGGCTGTTCCTGAGTTCTACTGTAACCCTACGCAATTGAGGGATGAAAATCTACCTACCTTCTCCAAGCAGGACCTGAAAGCGGATCAAGCTAGAGACCCTTTGATTGCATTGACCATAAAAGGCCCTGACTGCAAACCAGCGAGAGATTCTGTTAACCAATTCCCCGGATGGAGCCAGACTGGTCTACAAAGAGTGGAGCGGTTGAAGATGTTGGATGGGGTGGTCTACCGAAGGGGCCCCTCGACCAATTCCGAAGAGATTCAACAGTTATTTCTCCCCACTAAACACAGGGAGAGTGTGTTACGATCACTACATGATGAGCATGGACATTTGGGTGCTGAGAGAACTTTTAAATTGGTGCGAGATAGGTTTTATTGGCCTTGCATGAGGGCTGAAGTTGAGAGTTACTGCCATTCCTGTCTGAGGTGCATTCAGAGAAAACTCTACCAACCCGAGCTGCTCCAATGAGCCATCTACAGAGTCAGGGACCCATGATTTTGGTGTGCATTGACTTCCTGTGCTTAGAGCCGGATGCTAGTGGGCAAGGGAACATTCTGATAGTGACTGATCATTTCACCCGTTATGCCCAAGCTTTTTCTACAAAAGACCAACGCGCTCCGACAGTGGCGAAGGTGCTGATGGAAAAGTTCTTTGTTCATTACGGCCTGCCAAGAAGAATACACTCTGATCAGGGAAGAGACTTTGAAAGTAGATTGGTCGGGCAATTGCTGGAGTTGTTGGGAATTCAAAAGACTCGAACTACGCCATACCACCCTCAGGGTGATGCTCAGCCTGAAAGGTTTAATCGCACGCTGCTAAATATGCTGGGGACCTTGTCTAACGTAGAGAAGCAGAGTTGGAGTCGTCACATAGCTACTCTGGTGCATGCATATAACAGTACGGAGAGTGATGCCACTGGATATTCACCGTACCGTCTTATGTTCGGAAGAGAAGCTCGACTGCCGGTTGATTTGGCATTTGGGTTATCTCTAGACCAGACGTCGGTAGCTTCTCATAGAAACTACGTGGATAGACTTCGGAAGAATCTGGCTTCTGCGTTTGAACAGGCCCGTTTGACTTCAGGTAACAGGGAGCAGAGGAACAAGAAGAACTATGATTTGAAGGTTCGAATACAAGATCTACAACCCGGTGATAGGGTTCTGTTGAAGAACTTGGGTGCTGCTGCGAGACACAAGCTGGCGGATAGATGGAGTTCTCAGGTTTACATTGTTTGCAAACAATTGCCAGGTCTGCCGGTGTATCAGATTCGTCCTGATGGAAAGGCTGGTCCCCTCAAGAATTGGCACCGAAATCACTTGTTACCTTTGAGAGAGGCTGTGAGGATACCAGTGGAGAACGAACTTCCTCCGGCGAATTCGCATGCTCCACGTGTCCCTCCTGTTACTCGGTCTCAACAGACCCGGGTTGTTGGAGAGAGCGAAAGAGACAGCGACGAAGAGAGTTTCTGTTTAGATTGGATGCGCTCACCAGAACCTGAAGAGGTCGTCCCAGTTCCTTGTCAATGGGAAAGTAATTTGAGGGCTGAAGCTCCTGAATTTCAGTGGGAATTCCCCGAGAAATTGGAACTCCCTGAAACCCTTGAACTTCCGTTAAGGGTTCCGGATACTGTTGGAGACGAACCGTACGACTACAGTTCTATGCCTTCCCTGGAGGGATCGTACTCGGAGGAAGTGTCTGCTCCAGTGGCAGACATAAGGACTGAGCCTATACCTATAGTACTTCCACCTGAAGAGGAACGGAAGGAGCCTGAACAAAAACGCTCTATTCGGCCGCCCCAGCGACTTACCTATGACTCACCAGGACATAGCACTGAAGAGGCCATCACCACTGTACAGAGATTGCCCGAAGTGTCTGCTATGTTAGCTGAGGTAGCCCAGAACATGAGTCAGCTTGAGAAAGTGTTTCTAACCCACTGCATGTATGCTGCTGAACCTGTATATGCTGTATAAACTGTGTGCAATTGTAAAAGGATAATGTAACTGTTGTACCTCCTTGGAGAGACCCAAGAGTTCTAGGAGGGAGAGTGTAGCGATGTGTTAAAATTTACTGTGGCAGTACCCATTTTTGGCCACAAGATGGAGACAATCGCGACTGGAGGCACTGGACATTCGAACTACATGTCCCGGCATGCTTTGCGAAGAAACAGGAAGTGGGTGGGTTTTAGAGACACTGTACATCCTGCACCTCGTGGAGAACAGGCAGAGCGCGCCAGGGAGTAAAGGAGAGCGGATGCACACAGAGAAGGAGAGACCAAAAGATAGGCCGGACCGCAGACAGAGTGGATCGGGCCTTAGGATTGGGTCACCCAGCCTTGCGGGATACAGACATCACCCTCTATACCATTCGAGTGCAGTTGAAGGAGAGAAGACCCCTCGAGTAAGGAGACCGCGGTCGATTGAAGCGGGGAGCAGGCGGTAAGCTGGATGAGTCGCGGCTGACAGACAGAGGGCCAGACAACAGATCCGGTGGTCGGCGTCCCCAGTCAACATCGAGCGGAGAGACGTCCTGGGTCAGCGGAACCTCAAGCTTGCGCTGGATGGGTGAGAGGCCCCCAAGGCCGTATGTAAATAAGAGCGTACGCTGCTGTTTTCCTTCTAAAACCCACAGGGCCCCAACTGACTAGTCGAAGACATCATTAAAGTAAACTCACTGGCCAGTTGAAAAGTACCCGGGTACCATATACACACGAATACACACCATTTCATGTTCTGGGACTTAACCTGTGCAGGACTCAGTTTCCTTTTTTCCGAATCGGGACAAGGGGCAAAGTTAAAGTTACGCTCTGAACACTTTTTTTTCCCTTTTCGTTGCGTTTACCGTGATACGAGAACTAGTGTTTTGTGCTTATGGTGTTTTTCCTCGAGTTTCGTATCGTTTAAATTTTCTGCTCGGTCGGACCTTGTTTTTTTCCGAAAATACGAAGCCCTCGTTTTCGTTTCTTTTACCGCTGCGCGTTTATCGTGTTACGAAAGTACTGTAAATATTCCTGCATATACCGTGTCTCAAGAGCTGCACATCTTTTTAGTAACCTTTTAACTTGTGAAACTTACAGCGTTGGAGTATATTTATTCCCTAGTGCGGGGAGACTGACCCGTGGTTTAATTTCAGCGGCTCCTCCGGGAGTGAGTGTGTAGCGCTCACTCCCGGAGGAGCCGCTGAAATTGAACCTCGGGTCAGTCTCCCCGCACTAGGGAATAAATATACTCCAGCACCGTTGTGGATTTTATAAAATTATATAGTTTACTTGAATAAATGCATATAATGAATGACACGTTTTCGTATATATATCTACAGTACTTCGTAATGCGGTAAACGCGCAGCGGAAAAGAAATACGAGGTTTCGTAATTCGAGAAACGCGCAGCGGAAAATAATACGATTCTTCGTATTTCGGGAAACGCGCAGCGGAAAATAAATACGATTTTTCATATCGGGGAAATGCGCAGGGGAAAAGAATAATGGAAATGTATCTTTAACCCCTTCTTGTGATTGGGGAGTGAGTCCTGCACAGGTTAAGTCCCGGAATGTAAGTGTGTGTGTGTGTGTGTTGCGTAACCCGGGTACTATTCAATAGGGATGTGCACCGATTTTTTTTTCGATTCCGATTCGATTTTTTCGAATTTTTAAACTTTTCGATTCGGTTCGTTTCGACTGCTTTCTGTTTCGATTCGGTTCGGCTCGATTCGGTTTTCGGGTACATTTATTTTTCGGAATATCGACCATTTTTCGTATTCGGGTAACTTTACTAGGTTTCTGTATCGACTTTTCGTTATTCGGAAAATTTTCGTTTTTCGGATTGTACATGGTTTTCGGCATATCGCCCATTTTTCGTTTTTTGGAACTTTTAGTTTTTCGGAACTTTTTCGTTTTCGGAACTTTTCGTTTTTCGGAATTGTACATGGTTTTCGCATATCGCCAATTTTTCGTTTTTTTCGGAACTTTTCGTTTTTCGGAACGTCTGTTCTCGTTTCAAAGCTGTCTAACTCTATTCGTTTTGATGAAAACTACTATACTTTTTTATACTACTTTATTATTTTTATAATAAATTTTTGGTTTGTTTTTCGGATCCAATAATTCATTATGTCGATATGAAATTCTGGCGATTCTATCGTGTTTTTTTAATTAACCCTTTCGCTGCTGAGGCTTTTCACGCGCCCTGCTTGCTGAGGTCATTTTTACCGTTTTTGCTCATCATGTTTAAACGCGTTTTGAAGGCTTATTTTAGTATATGACCCAGACATATTATATATCGTTCTTTCCGTGAGACTCGGCAGATTCATAATATGTCATTATTATATGTATACGTCATGACCTGTCTGTATATTATAACAAAAAATGCAATAAAATATGATTTTTCAATAATTTACAATGTGTAAAGTGTATTTTTTTCAACATTTTAACATGCGAGCAATGCGTTATATTTTGTATGGGGTGCGCTTGTTAAAATATTAGAGATGGGGTCTCGTTACAATTTTTTTGGGGGAAAATTACAAAATTTTTAACAAACGCACCGCATACAAAAAATCGTTATGCAGCATCATTGTTCACATTATAATTGAAATGGGAACAATATTGCTGCATTAACAAACCAAAAAAAAGAAAAAAAATTTGTTTATTTTTTTTTATAATTTTTTTTTAAATATTTTTTTTATTTTAAATTTTTTTACAAACGTTTTTCACATTCGTGTTTGGTATTGTTGGAACGGCCATGCTCTGGCCGATCCAACAATACCAAACTTTAACCCCTAGCTGCCACGGATCGGGAGATAGGGGTTCCAAATATCTATCCCCATTCTCCACCATTGGTGCAGCTAGGGGTTAACTCCAGGACTGGCGTCATCGTGCTATACGATGACGCCAGTCCTCAGGGGAGTTCCCGGAATTGAACTTTCCGACATCCTCATGGATATGCCCCAGCTCCTCATGGATATTGCCCCAGCACCTCGTGGATTTGCCCCAGCTCCTCGTGGATTTGCCCCAGCTCCTCGTGGATATTCCCCAGCTCAACATATTTACCCCAGCTCCTTTCATGCCCCAGCTCCTCTTGGACATGCCCCAGCTCCTCGTGGACATGCCCCAGCTCCTCGTGGACATGCCCCAGCTCCTCTGGACATGCCCCAGCTCACACATGGATTTGCCCCAGCTCCTCGTGGATATTCCCCAGCTCACACATGGATTTGCCCCAGCTCCTCGTGGATATGCCCCAGCTCCTCGTGGACATGCCCCAGCTCCTCGTGGACATGCCCCAGCTCCTCGTGGATATGCCCCAGCTCACACATGGATATGCCCCAGCTCACACATGGATATTCCCCAGCTCACACATGGATTTGCCCCAGCTCCTCGTGGATATGCCCCAGCTCCTCGTGGACATGCCCCAGCTCCTCGTGGACATGCCCCAGCTCCTCGTGGACATGCCCCAGCTCACACATGGATTTGCCCCAGCTCCTCGTGGATATTCCCCAGCTCACACATGGATTTGCCCCAGCTCCTCGTGGATATGCCCCAGCTCCTCGTGGACATTGCCCCAGCTCCTCGTTGTGACATGCCCCAGCTCCTCGTGGACATGCCCCAGCTCCTCGTGGACATGCCCCAGCTCACACTGGATTTGCCCCAGCTCCTCGTGGATATTCCCCAGCTCACACATGGATTTGCCCCAGCTCCTCGTGGATATGCCCCAGCTCCTCGTGGACATGCCCCAGCTCCTCGTGGACATGCCCCAGCTCCTCGTGGATATGCCCCAGCTCACACATGGAATGCCCCAGCACCTCATGATAATGGCCCCAGCTCACCTCTGCCGCCTTTTTCGCTCCCTCAGAGCGTCCGGCGGCGCGGAGCTTGGGCGCTCGCCAGGGGGAGCCACGTGACCAGCTGCAATTGGCTGGTGACGTGTTTCCTCCTGGCGAGCGCCGAAGCTGCATGCTTCAGACGCTCGCAGGGAGCGAAAAACGCGGCGGAGGGTGAGACACCCGCCCTTAGGGTGACGGTGTCACCCTAAAGGCGGTGTCACCTGTTGCGGCCGCACCCCCGCCCCCATGTTACGACGCCACTGGTATAACATTTAACGGCCACACGCCCACGGACTTACTCTATCCAAACAAAGTTCAGAAGGATGTGAAACATTGGACTTTTTGGATAGATCGATTTTCGACTGTCCAGAAGTTAAAAAAATAAAAATGGTCTAAATCTAATGCAAAAGTCCCGATGTTTCACATCGGGATGTCAGATATTAATAGGCTTGTGCACCGATTTTTTTTTCGGTTCGATTTGTTCTGATGTTTAAAATTTTCAATTGCGTACATTTTTTGGAATATTGACCATTTTTTGTTTTTTCGGGTCACTTTGCTCGTTTTTTGTATCGACTTTTCGTGATTTCGGAAATTTTCTTTTTTTTCGGAACGTCTGTTCTCCTCGTTTCAAAGTGTCTAACTCTATTCGTTTTGATGTAAAGTACTATGGTTTACTTTTTTATACTATATATATTTTATAATAAAATTTTAGGTTTGTTTTTCGGATCCAATAATTCATTCTGACGATACGATAATTCTGGCGATTCTATCGTGTTTTTTTTTTTATTAAATAAAGATCCTTTTTTTCTTATGAATATACATTTCACAACTTTATTTATTTAATCACATTAAAAAAAATGTATGAAAGCCAAGGAACAAAAAAAAAGAACAAAACGATTTAAAAAACGGTAAACTGACCCGAATGGTCTGACTTTAAAAATAAAAACCAGAACAAAAATGTTTAAAAAAGGAAAAATAGTTGATCAAAATGATCTGAAATGAAAAAAAAATAATAAATAAAATGATTTAAAACAGACAAAAATATAAATTAACCCTTTCGCTGCTGAGGCATTTCACGGCTTCCCTTCACACCTGTGTGCGGCGCTGCGGTCTGCTGCTGAGCTAATTTTTAACAGTTTCGCTCCTCTTGTTTAAACGCGTTTTGAAGCCTTCTTTTATAATATGACCCAGACATGTTATATATCGTTCTTTCCGGCAGACTCGGCAGATGATTCATAATATATCATTATCATATGTATGCGTCATGTCCTGTCTGTATATTATAACAAAAAATGCAATAAAATTAGAATTTTCAATGTTTGTTTTACAAGGTGTAAAGTGATTTTTTTCACATTTTAACATGCGAGTGTTTGCGGTTATATTTTATGAGTTGCGTTTGTTAAAAAAAATTGAAAAGGGGACTTGTTATATTTTTTTGGGTGACAATTACACTATTTTTAACAAACGCACCCCATACAAAAATCCTTAGTGCAGCATCATTGTTCACATTATAATTGAAATGGCAACAATATTGCTGCATTAACAAAACAAAACAAAAAACCTGTATTTTTTTTTTATTTTTTTATTTAAATTTTTTAACATTGTCATGTTTGGTATTGTTGGAAAGGCCATGCTCTGGTCGATCCAAAGATACCAAACATTAACCAACCGATAGCTGCCGCGGATCGGGAGATAGGGGTTCCAATGAACCCCCTATCTCCACCATTGGTCACAGTTAGGGGTTAACTCCAAAACTGACGTCATTGTGACGAAGTCTTGGGACTGTCAGCAGCTGCTGTTCCCCCACGCTGTTGTCTTCCTGCAAAGACATGACCATGTTGGCGGGCAGCGTCTTAGCGGGCAGCGGTGGGAGAGAGAGAGCTCATAGCTGGGAGGAGGTGTTGTGTGAAGCTGCAAACAGGGACAAATAAACTAGACCTGAGCCGCACTAAGGATCTTTGGGTTGTGTCGGAGAAGACTTCATGCAGTGCTGCCATCAATATTTTTTGATAAATTCTTGTTATACAATGAATGTGACTGTGGACAAAAATCCGTGTTGTTGTGACATCGCCTAAGCTTAACAAAAAACCAGGCCACGTCGGTAATCAAATCTCAAGGCCTTACAACAAGGTTGTGTTAGTGTGTGACATTTTTTGGCCAGGCAGGAAGTGTAGAATGTGCACAGTCACATTCATGGCCACAAATATGTTGACAAATTTATGACAAAGGGTCCATAGAAATGTCAATACATTTATGTACATATAATTTTAACAGTGTGGAAACCAAGCAATACATATTAACTTATTAAGTAAGGAAAAGCAACGCACACAAACAGGAAAATAGTGAAAAAAATAGAAAATTTATTTACAACATATTAACATAGGGAAGGGAACATGCCAAGGATGGCAAACTGCCCAACAAGTTACTGGCATTTGAGGAGATGTTGGAGCTGGTCCGCATCTTGGACTGCAAAGATTACGATTGCTGTATGGGCCCTTACGGCAGGAAGAATAACACCCGCAAGGATCGTATCCTTGAAAAGCTACGCACCACCATCCTGGAGCTGTTCGGAAGGACTGGACGAAGGACCATCTCTGAAAACGCTGGTCCGACCTCAAGGCACGCGAGCAGGAGCAGCTGAGGCACATTCTGGAGGAGGCTGCCATTGGTCTCACTGCTGCTCCAGGAGGTCTGCGGCATTGGTTATGTGCTCCCGCAGTTCCTGGAGCAGTTCTTGTAGAGAGTTGACGGCGGTAGCTGCCAGGCGAAGCTCGCCGATCGCCTCCCGTCGGCATCTGGCTTCTCCTTCTATATATCCAATAAATGAAAGAAGGAAAATACAGTAAGTAAAGCAGGTTTCTATTTTTGACTGAAAGTCTTGAAAAAATTTAACAGTAGTATATACCAGAGCTGGCGGCCTCCTGAGTCTCCGACTCCTCCGACTCCTCCCCCACCACCACCGTCTGCATATCCAGTGCTATATGTAAGAAATTAAAGAAATAAAAAATACAGTAAACAACAAAACTGATTTATTTTTGAACAAAAGTCGATACAAAATACAACAGTAAAAAAAAAAAAACCTGGACTGGCGGCCTCCTGCTGCTCCGGCTGACTCTCTACATCCTCCTCTTCCTCCTGCTCCTCTTGTGCTATACATAAAAAAATTAAATTAAAATGCAGTAAACAAAAAATGTTTCTGTTTTTGACCAAAAGTCGTTGCAAAATAAAACAGTATATACCAGCGCTGGTGGACGCCCGTGGCTCCCCCTCCTCCTCCGCTGGGGCACTGGTCCCTGCCCGGGCAGATTCGGCGGCCTTCTTCCTGTCTTCTGCCAAATCCAAAAAATATAACACGTAAATAATGCAGACTGGAAAAAAATGGTATATCTATACAATATATTGCCGAAAGTATTGCGACACCCCTCCACTACCCCACTACCAGCTTGACCCACCACTACTCCCATCTCATAGTTCTAAAGTCACAAAATATTTATTTATTTCCTCTGCACAGACATATATTACCGTTCATTTATATATTTTTTTCAGAAGTAAACATTACGTTTATTCAATAAAAACTATTATTTGTGTTGTGTGCGTACAAATCGCATTGTGTGACTGCTTTTAGTTATTTTATAGAAGGCCTCAGCCTCAGTTTCACTTTCAGTTTCTGCTAATAATAAAACTGGATATTGCAGAAACAACAACAGAAATCCACCATTTTGTTTTGAAATTTGCATCTAAAGCATTCGATGACACTGCTGCAGCAGCTGCTGAGGCTGTATTGAACGCAGCTCTGTTTGGATGCACTTTCAGAAGAACTACATGTCCCATCCTATCACTTAGCAGAGACGCAGAGATTTTTTATTGATGCGCAGGTGGAGTCAATATTGGGCAAGCTGCGGGTCATCTCGTATGCATCACTCAATCACAACAACCCCCCCCCCCAGCACACTACAGTACACACAGTGCCAAAAGAAATCCAGCATTGTAACTTCATCTACATACATCAAATATCACAATTTTCACGAATACGTAAAATCACAAAAAAAAAAAGCTATGGCAAAAATGCACGTATGACGAATTGTGAAAACGCAAATCTATACACAATCACATTGCATGAAAAAAGGACTAGATAAATCAGCGTATTTCTGTTCACATTAGCACATGCAAGCACATTATTATTATTATACAGGATTTATATAGCACCAACAGTTTGCGCAGCGCTTTACAATATAACATGACACTTACGTTTCGCTATGACGCGCCGGATGCGCCTCAGCTGCTCCTGCTCACGAACTTTTAAATCAGACCAGCGTTTCCGTAGCTGGTCCTTTGTCCTGTCCTTCCCAAACTTCTCCAAAATGGTAGTGCGTAGCTTGTCCAGGATACGATCTTTTCTGGCGTTATTCTTGCTGCGGTAAGGTCCCTTCCGGCAATCGTAATCTTTTCTATCAAAGATGCGGACCAGCTCGAGCATCTCCTCAAACGCCATATTTTGGGCCCGTTTTTTCCTGGGTGCAGGTGGTTCAATTTCATCATAAGATGAAGACGAGGTCTCCTCTCTGGCAGCGGCCATTATGAAGAATAATAAAAACATAATTTTGTTCAAAAAGTTGTCAATAAAACTGGCTCAATAAAGTTACGACATGTGCGCGCGCGCGCATGCGCGACCCGCGGACGAATCGGATCTGACCAAAATACGAAAATTCTTATCGGATCTTTGGAAACAATAAAAAAATTTACAGAATCAGCCATATAACCGATACTAGTTAAATATACGATGTCCAGACTTACCGAAATGGTACCGAAATCCCGAATGGAACTGAAATCATGAATAGAGGGAAAATAAATTTCGATTTGACACATTTCAAGTCCATTCGAAAATTCCGAAAAATTTTCGATTTGGCAAATTTTTCGTTTTTTCGGAAAGTCTGTTCTCATTTCAAAGCAATAGATTTCGATTTGACACATTTCAAGTCCATTCGAAAATTCCGAAAAATTTTCGATTTGGTAAATTTTTCGTTTTTTCGGAAAGTCTATTCTCGTTTCAAAGCAATAGATTTCGATTTGACACATTTCAAGTCCATTCGAAATTCCGAAAATTTTTCGATTCGGTTCGGAAAACAGTTCGGATTCGACTTTTTCGGATCTAAAAAATTTCGGATTTTCGGCCGAATCGAAAGACCCGAATCGGGAAATTTCGTGAAAATTCCGAAATTCCGAAACCCGAAACGCACATCCCTACTATTCAACCAGCCAGTGAATTGCTTAAGAGGTATCTTCGACTAGTCAAGTTGGGGCCCTGTGGGTTTTGAAACAAACAGCAGCGTGCTTTCTATTTTCACAACGGCCTGCAAGGCCTCTCACCCATCCGCCAGATACTTGGTGCTCCGCTCGACCCAGGACGTCTCTCCGCTCGATCTTGACTGGGATTCTCTGGGCTACCGGATCCGCTGTCTTGCCTTTCTATAGCTGCTGCAAGATGTCCAGCTCACCGCCTGCTCTCCCTGTCCGATCGATCTGCGGTGCTCCTAACTCGGGGTCTTCTCACTCACTCGATATCAGCGTGGGTACTCTGGTGAATCACTGGGTCTTCCTCTGATAAGGCTGAATAACCCGGTCTTTAACTCTGTCAGGCCCCAGCTGCGCTCCGGCCTGGTCACTGTCACATTCTGCAGCACTGGGTCTTGCTTCTCCCACTCCCTGGCGCGCTCTGCCAGCTCTCTCCACGAGGCTCAGGATGTAAGTGTCTGTGTTCCACCCACTTCCTGTGTCCGCTCGCAAAGCATGCCGGGAAACATAGTCCCAATGTCTTCTGTGTTTGTCCAGCATAATCTTACCATGGTCTCTGTCTCCCTCTGGTGGCCATTTCAAATAAATGCAGCAGAACAGTCTTTTTAAACCCAGCGCTACACATGTAATGAGTCTACCAAATATATTCGTTTCAACATTTTAAGCTGCATTACTGAAATAAATGAACTTTTACATGATATTCAAATTTTTAAAGTTTCGCCTGTTAATTCCAGATATTTTCATTCAATAGTTCTTTTTAAAACAGCAGGCGACAGGTTTGCGGCAGCATTCGGTGGCTGATTCCCTGCACTTCAGGGACCCTGTGGTGAATTCACTGGGGAAATTTGATTCCCCAAAGTGCGGGGAACAACAGAACACTGAAATGTCTGCATCATTTCGGTGCTCTGTGAATATCCCTTTTTGTTTTTTTTGCCACCCCCTGGAAAGTGCCAGCCTAGGCCTTGCCTACCCAGGACATACTTGAAAATGAGAGAATTCTCAATGTATCCACCCCTAGGGGGTGGTGTCACCTGGTGCGGGCCGCACCCCCGCACCCACCTAGCGACGCCACTGGACTGAAGCATCATGCACAGGAACAATGGACGTTACAGTCACAACAGTATTTATTAAGCGCCAACAAGTCCCATAGCGGTGTAAAATGGGAGAGATAGAATAACAAATATACATACACGTTACACACATGCAGAACAGAAGGAGAGAGGACCCTGCTCGAGAACTTACAATCTAAGAGGTCTGAAGAATGATGCACGACAACAAAGGAAAGTCATTGAATGGTACACAGGCAAATCCCATAGGATTCGATGTAAAAATATATATTTTTTAATTTAACCATTTATTCATTTCATTTTTAGCAAACCATCTTTTTATTTATTTATTTGTTTAATTATGTAGCAGACTGTTTATAATGTTTTATAGAACTTTTTTCATTATTCACACACATTTTCATGCATTTTTATTGGTTTTTAGAAGTATAGCAGAGTACTTTTTTTCCCGGTTCAACACTCTTCGGCAGTCGGATCAAAGGTCTTCGGCGGCATTTAGCTGGCTGATCGGCGGTCTTCGGCTGCATTCAGTGGTCTGATCGGCAGCTTTACGTTTGGTGCACTTTGGGGACCCTGCGGTGAATAAAAGAATTCACCACAGGGACCGCAAACCGGAATCGCCAAAGCGCACTGAACGAGAAAGCACCGAAATTTCACTGAAATTTCAGTGCTTTCTAATTAACCCCTTATGTTAGGGGTTTATATAAAATTTACCTTGATAAAGGCTCAGGACGAGCCGAAACGTTGGACCTAATGTAATTTTTAAAAGATATTACATTTTTTTCTGCAAATAAAATTTGATATTAAAAAATAAGTACCAGACAGATAGTGGGGCACTATTGTGTGCCTGTAGCTAAAACCGGGACGCTAAGGGAAAAAATTAGCCATCGCCAATTTCCCCTTCGCGTCCAGGTTTCACTAGCAGATTATGGGGCAGGCACTGAGTCCAGCAGTCTGCCCCATACTGGTCGCTAGGCTCGTGGATGCTGGGGGCAGCGCTAACGTGCCGTCTCAAACATCCGCTCCATGGAGTCCATAGGACATGACTGGCAGGATCTCGCCTCTCGCGGGACAGCCTCTCGAGGACAGCATAGTATGTCCCGAGGCGGCAAGAGGTTAAGCAACTCCATTTCGGCAAAATACAGTGATTATTTGATAGTGAATTCACAGTATCTTTGACGAAATGGATTTGCCAAAGTTCAGTGAAAACAATAATTAATACATAAATAATATATTACATTACATACATTTTACATTATATTTTTACCATATTTTTGTTCTCTGCCTCTTCAGCTGGACTTGGGGAGGCACAGGTCTCTGCAGCTGGACTGGAACAAAAATTCCGGTAAATGTTTTTATAAATAAATATATAAATAATTTATACATAAATAATATATTACATTAAATAAATACATTTTACATTATATTTTTACCTTTTCTTTGTTCTCTGCCTCTTCATCTGGACTTGGGGTGGCACAGGTCTCTGCAGCTGGACTCCAAAAAAAATCTGGTACATCATACATGTTATTATAAATATATAATTATTACATAAATAAAACAATTACATATATTATTTATGTAATTATTTTATTTATGTAATAATTATATATTTATAATAACATGTACCGGATTTTTTTCCAGTCCAGCTGAAGAGACCTGTGCCACCCCAAGTCCAGCTGAAGAGGCAGAGAACAAAGAAAAGGTAAACATATAATGTAAAATGTATTTATTTAATTTATGATAAATTAAATAAATACATTTTTTACATTATATTTTTACCTTTTTTTTAGTTGGAGTTGGGGTGGCACTCACAGGTCCCTGCAGCTGGAGTTGGAGTGGCACTCACACTGGTCCGTGCAGCTGGAGTGGCTCTTTGCCTTCAGCACGGCTCTTCTCACAAAGACTGGGGGGACACAGGCTGGCAGCAGCTCCGCACAGTGATGGTCAGGTCGCCCCTCATCTTCCTGTGGCAAGTCGCGCTGTGTGACCTCACACAGCGCGCATGTGTCACGTTCCTGCGGCCGGCATCCGGGCACGTGACTGGGTCTGGGCCTCCGCCGGTATCCGGGCATGTGACTGGGCCCATGGCCAACCACACGCAGAAGCGTGTGAGTCAGCCGGGAGAGGCTGCGATGATGTGATCACATGTTGGGCTGGTCGCGAGAGCTCCTCTGCTGCAGCACAACACTGTAGTGTGCCGGGCCGGGCCCGGGTCCATTACAGACACCAACCATGCCAGATACGTGATGCGTTCCCGCTGTGGGAAAAGTGCGGGAACGCCGTTCCGCCGTGTTCCCGCTGCACTCGAGCCCTGACTATATCTGTCTGTGTATAGTTAAAGTGCTTTCACTCAGTAAACACTTGGTCACAAAACCATTTGATGCTGAGTGGTATATAGTATTCGGTATCACCTCCCTGGCTGGGAATGCTAGCTGTTGCAGTTCCTACTGGTATCAAGACACACATTATAGAAATCTGTCCATAAGGATCCAAATCACGCTGATCTGGGGTGAGCGCCAGCACAAACGTAACAATAATTAATTTTATTCTAAAGAAAACAGGGAGCCAGTGTAGAAATTGACAGAGGTGAGGTGTGAGAGGTGCAGGTGAGGTGTATGAGTCTGGCACAGGTGTTCATTACAGACTGCAAAGTCAGAATCTGGGATCTCTTAAGGCCAGAGAGAAGGGGGTTACAGTAGTCAAGGCGAGAGATAATAAGAGCTTGGATGAGCAATTTAGTAGAGTCTGGATTAAGAAAGGGACAGATGGGTGCAATGTTTTTTAGGTGGAAGTAGCATGATTTGATTAGAGACTGAATGTGAGGAGTAAAGGATAGATCAGAGTCCAAGAGGAGCCCGAGGCAGAGAGCCTGAGAGGTAGAGGTAATGGTGGCACCATTCACCTGAAGAGAAATTGGCGCAGGAATGGAGGTTTTAGAGGGAGGGAAGATGAGAAGTTCAGTTTTTGAGAGGCTGAGATTTAGGAAATGAGAAGTCATCTATTCGGAGACAGCCGATAGGCAGGCTGTAACACGGTCCAAGACCGGAGGAGAGAGATCGAGAGAGGAAAAGTAGATTTGGGTGTCATCAGTATAGAGGTGATATTAGAATCCATAGGAAGAGATGAGGTTGTCCAAAGAGGCGGTATAGATCGAGAAGAGTAGGGGACCCAGAACAGAGCCTTGAGGTACCCAACTGAAAAAGAGACACCTGGGAAGGAGACCTGAAGGAGCGAAAAGAGAGAGGTATCCAGGTCTGCCCTTGCCCCTAGGTAGTCCTGCACCATGTGGTGAAGACGCTGGCAATGGTGCCTACATTTGATGTCCCTGGGCGTTGTGGACTAAAAAAAATTAAAAACGCATTAGTCAAGCGACCCGGCCTTCACTGCTCTTCCTCAGATAAACAGCAGCCTCAAAAGCACCTGTTTCATCACTTGGTAACCTACCAGTACCTGGAAAGGTGTTAAACAAGTGTCGCTGTAGAGCGCACTGAAGTTGTTTCATCCTGTGCTCCCTCTGTGCGGGCAGGATGAGCTCTGCAACTTTACCCTTGTATCGTGGATCAAGAAGGCTTGCCAACCAGTAATGATCCCTCTCCTTGATAGTACGAATCCTGGGGTCCTTTACCAGGCTTTGCAGGATAAGGGAGGCCATGCAGCGTAGGTTGGAGGTGGCACTAGCTTCCGAGTCTTCCTGGTCAATGAGGAGGATGACCCCATAGTGCACTTCCTCCTCCCAGCCACGTACTAGTCCTTGGGTTTCTGGGCACACAAAACCCTCCCTTGAGGAATCCCCACCTTCAATGCCCCCACTACTTAAATATTCCCCCTCCTCCTCATCCTCCTCCTGTCTGATCTGAGGAGGACCCGCTGGAATGCTGTCTGCGGAAAGACTGGGGCCTTCAGAGCTAGGGTAGACCTCCTCTTCCTCCCGCTGCTCTGCCTCTAGAGCCACATCTATAATTCCCTGCAGAGTGTGTTCCAGCAGGAACACTAAGGGAATTGTGTCACTGATGCATGCACTGTCCCTGCTCACCATCCTCGTTGCCTCCTCAAATGGTGACAGTACAGTGCATGCATCCTTGATCATCAGCCACTGCGGGGGGGGACACAAGTTGACCTGAACCTGTCCTTGTGTCATACTCACACAGGTACTCGTTGATGGCCCTCTGCTGCTTGTGCAGACGCTGCAGCATTGCTAATGTCGAGTTCCACCTGGTGGGCATGTCACAGATCAGACGGTTTGTGGGAAGGTGGAATTCTCTTTGAATTTCTGCAAGGCGAACACTTGCTGGGAATGACCATCTGAAGTGACTGAAGACTTTTCTGGCCTGGCTGAGAAGCTCTGCCAGCCCTGGGTACCTGGTTAGGAAATGCTGTACCACCAGATTTAGGACGTGTGCTAGGCATGGTACATGCGTCAACTTACCCAGGTGTAGTGCAGAGAGAAGGTTGCTGCCTTTATCACAGACGACCGTTCCCAGCTGAAGCTGGCGTGGTGTTAACCATCTCTGCACCTGCCCCTGCAGAGCTGACAGAATTTCTGGCCCGGTGTGGCTCCTGTCCCCTAAACAAACCAGCTCAAGCACAGTATGGCATTTTTTTGCTTGAGCCATTGCGTAGCCCCTGTCACGCGTCAGTTTAACTGCCACTTTGCCAGAGACACAGAAGGAGGAGGAGGAAGATGAAGAGGTGGTGGTGGAGCAGACAGACCTCATACAAGCAGCTTTCTGGAGGCGTGGTGGATGAACAAGCTCCAGCACAGAGCCCCGTCTTGGATCCCTCCCAGCTGCAATCAGTTACCCAGTGTGCCGTGAAGGAAATGTAACGGCCCTGTCCATGCTTGCTGGACCACGTGTCTAAAGTCACATGCACCTTGCTGCTGACTGTTTTTTCCAATGACTCCACAACATTGTCTACCACATGATGGTATAGTGCTGGAATGGCCTTGCGTGAAAAGTAATGGCGTTTTGGAACCTGCCACTGTGGTACAGCACATTTAGCAAATTCACGGAAGGAAGCAGAGTCCACCAGCTGGAAAGGCAGCAGCTTTAATGCGAGTAATTTTGCTAAGCTGGCATTTAGACGCTGTGCTTGGGGATGTTTGGGACTATATATTTTTTTATGCTGCAGCAGCTGGGGTAACATAATCTGACTGCGTAAATCTTCAACTGATGGGATTGCTGTCACATTGTGAGGAAGGACCTGGTACATCCATTACTGTAGCACCATCCCTGTCAGTGGAGTTTGGAGTCAATGACATGGCAGGACATATAGTGGGGGTAGAGACAGGTGAGGAGGACCTACGCAAAGTTTTGCACCAACGGGATGCGTGACAGGTGGTCATATGTCGCCTCAAGCACGTGGTGGAGTCAGTGACTAGGGAGGAGCTGTTCGGTTTGATCAGTTAGGAGTTCGCATCGAACATAGCCTGTTCGCATGTTCGCGAACTACGAACATTTCCGCCTGTTCGCTGCGTGTTCGCCCACAATACACCACAATGGACCACAATGCACTTTTCCACTGGCCTGAAGCTTGTAATTGGATACAGCCTTGCACCTGACCACAGGTCTGGTGCAAGACAGGTTCAACACTATGCCAATCACGGCTCAGAGTCCTGATTGGGCAAATTTTGCCCAATCATGGGCTCACAGAGCTAAATCCTGCAGCACACTATATAAGGCTTCACACAGCGCTTCTGCACGTGTTTGAGAGGAGATTTCAGGGGAGATTGTTGTTGTGTTAGTGTGTGTTCTTACTGCCAGTCTGCCACCAGCTACTGGGGGGTCTCATCTACTGGCGGGGTCTCATCTGTTGTAATCTTTGTGTTCTCACTCCCAGCAACTATTTTAGAGGCTCAGTAATTTCTACAAAATATTTGTGAATTGAGGTAATCTGTGTCTTGTTGTCACTGAGAGCCAGAATTGTGGGGGCTCAGTAATTTCTGCAAAATATTTGTGAATTGAGGTAATCAGAGGTAATCTGCCACGCAGAATTTTGGGGGCTCAGTAATTTCTACAAAATATTTGTGAATTGAGGTGATCTGAGGTAATCTGCCATGCAGAATTTTGGGGGCTCAGTAATTTCTACAAAATATTTGTGAATTGAGGTGATCTGTGTCTTGTCACTGCCAGTGCCACGCAGTATTTTGGGGGTCAGTAATTTCTACAAAATATTTGTGAATTGAGGTAATCAGAGGTAATCTGCCACGCAGAATTTTGGGGGCACAGTAATTTCTACAAAATATTTGTGAATTGAGGTAATCAGAGGTAATCTGCCACGCAGAATTTTGGGGGCACAGTAATTTCTACAAAATATTTGTGAATTGAGGTAATCAGAGGTAATCTGTGTCTTATCACTGCCAGCCAGAATTTTGGGGGCTCAGTAATTTCTACAAAATATTTGTGAATTGAGGTGATCTGGGTTAATCTGCCACGCAGAATTTTGGGGGCTCAGTAATTTCTACAACATATTTGTGAATTGAGGTGATCTGTGTCTTGTCACTGCCAGTGCCACGCAGTATTTTGGGGTTCAGTAATTTCTACAAAATATTTCGGAATTGAGGTGATCTGTGTCTTGTCACTGCCACCCATCAGGGGTATCACTGATTTATAGGAGGTTTCTGAGACTGGTAATCTGTGTCTTCTCACTGCCAGCTATCAGGGGGTCCCACATACTTCTAGCAGATTTCTGCGAATTGTAATCTGTGTCTTGTCACTGTTGCCAGCTATCAGGGGGTCCTATCAGGGGGTCTCACTGATTTATAGGTGGTTTCTGGAAATTTTAATCTGTGTCTTGTCACTGTTGCCACCTATCAGGGGGTCTCACTGACTTGTAGCAGATTTCTGTGAATTGTAATTTGTGTCTTGTTACTGGCACCCATCAGGGGGTCTCACTGATTTATAGGAGGTTTCTGGAAATTTTAATCTGTGTCTTGTCACTGTTGCCACCAATCAGGGGGTCTCACTGACTTGTAGCAGATTTCTGTGAATTGTAATTTGTGTCTTGTCACTGGCACCCATCAGGGGGTTTCACTGATTTATAGGAGGTTTCTGGGAATTGTAATCTGTGTCTTGTCACTGGCTGCCAGATATCATGTGTCTCACTGAGTTATACCAGAGTTCCGGAAATCTTTAATCTTTATACCAGAGTTGAATCAGAATTCTGTATATATTTAATCTATATATCACTCACCACGTCAGAAAGACCAAAAAGGACAGGCAGACGCTCCCAGACACAGATAAGAGGGCAAGCAGCCTCTGTGTCGGGAGGCTGTGCCTCTGGTCATGGTGGACGTGGTGCATCCTCTGGAGGGGCACGCTTGCCCTTTCTAACTGGTGCTGGCCGTCTTAAGCAGCATCAACATACAGAGGATTTGGTGGATTGGCTAACCAGGCCTTCCTCATCCTCTGAGTCCTCTGCCAGCCAGGCTTGTAGTGCTTTACTGTCCACCTCAGCTGCCAAAGCCTCTAATGCAGCCTCCATGTCCACAGCTACTCCTGCCGTAGCCTCACTATCACACACGGAGGAGTCAGCTGAATTGTTTGACTAAAATGACAGTGACATGCTGCTTGAGGATGCGCAGCAAGTACAGTGCTCTGATTCAATCTCTGAGGTGGAGGAAGGGAGAATAATCAACCTAGAGGAAGGGGGTGCCAGTGATGATACACAAATAACTGGCACTCATGTTGCCCCAGCAGCTGCAGCATACTGCCAAGTTGGCTCCAGTGACGAGGAGATGGGGGTGATGATGACAATGATGATGAGGTCACTGACTCCACCTCGGTGCCTGATCAAACAGATGAATCAAGTGAGGAGGAGGGGGAGGAGGAGGCACAGCAAACATGAGGCACAACATCCTCTATGACCAACCGTAGCACTAGCCAATCTAAGGCATCAGATGTCAGAGCTGCTCAGGTGCAGAGTGCTGTTGTCTCAAAGCACACATGTAGGAACTCTGCTGTCTGGGATTTCTTTAAGAATTGTGCAGCAGACCCCACCATTGCTATTTGTAATCTATGTCAGATGAGGCTCAAGCGTGGGAAAGACACCGGACGCTTGGGTACCACGTGCTTGTGGCGACATATGACCACCTGCCACACATTCCATTGGCGCAAAACTTTCCGTAGGTCCTCATCCTCCTCATCTGTCTCTACCCCCACTATATGTCCTGCCATGTCATTGCCTACAACCTCCACTGACAGGGATGATGCTACAGTAATGGATGTACCAGGTCCTTCCTCACAATGTGACAGCATCCCATCAGCTGAAGATTTACACAGTCAGTTTACATTGCCCCAGCTGCTGCAGCGTAAGAAAAAATATAGTCCCAACCATCCCCAAGCACAGCGTCTAAATGCCAGCTTAGCAAAATTATTCGCATTGCAGCTGCTGCCTTTCCATCTGGTGGACTCTGCTCCTTCCGTGAATTTTCTGAATGTGCTGTACCACAGTGGCAGGTTCCAAAACGCCATTACTTTTCACGGAAGGCCATTCCAGCACTACACCAGCACGTGGAAGACAATGTTATCGAGTCATTGGGAAAGGCAGTCAGCAGCAAGGTGCATGTGACTTTAGACACAGACCTGGATACCTTTCCAGCAGATGATCCACTGGCTTACTGGGTGTTGAGATTGGATCACTGGCCAGAACTTAGCCAATATGCTATGCAGCTACTAGGTAGCCCTTCATCTAGCGTGCTTGCTGAAAGGACATTCAGTGCCTCTGGAGGTTTTGTCACAGGCAAAAGAGTGCGTCTGTCGACCGACTCTGTAGACCGGCTGACATTTATAAAAATGAATCAGTCCTGGGTCAGCAGCTATCAATCCCCTGATGCTGACGTAACAGAATAGATCAGGGATCTCTTCTGCATTCACAAAACCTCCAGCACTGAACTCTTCCACAATACCACAAAAGGGTTACGGTGTGAAGGCACTTGCTGCCATGAAAGGCACAATATTTGGCTGCACTGACGCCTGTACCAGATTTATATCATTTTAATTTTTTGAACCGCAGGGTCCAAGCCTGCACTCTTCCACATTACCACAAAAGGGTTACGGTGTGAAGTCACTTGCTGCCATGAAAGGCACAATATTTGGCTGCACTGACGCCTGTGCCACATTTATATTATTAAAATTTTTTGAACAGCAGGGTCTAACCCTGCACTCTTCCACAATACCACAAAAGGATTACGGTGTGAAGACACTTGCTGCCATGAAAGGCACAATATTTGGCTGCACTGATGCCTGTGCTACATTTATATCATTTTAATTTTTTGAACCGCATGGTCCACCCCTGCACTCTTCCACAATACTACAGAGGGGTTACTGTATGAATGCACATGCTTGCCTGGCACCAAAAAAACTATATCTGGGTGCAGTGACGCCTTTACCAGATTCATATCTTTTTAATATAGGACCGCATAGTCCACCCCTGCACTCTTCCACAATACCACAGAGGGGTTACTGTATGAATGCACTTGCTGGCCTGGCACCAAAAGCACAATATCTGGGTGCACTGACGCCTTTACCAGATTCATATCTTTTTAATATAGTACAACATGGTCCAACCCTGCACTCTTCCACAATACCACAGAGGGGTTACTGTATGAATGCACTTGCTGGCCTGGCACCAAAAGCACAATATCTGGGTGCACTGACGCCTTCACCAGATTCATATCTTTTTAATATAGGACCGCATGGTCCACCCCTGTACTCTTCCACAATACCACAGAGGGGTTACTGTATGAATACACTTGCTGGCCTGGCACCAAAAGCACAATATCTGGGTGCACTGCCACTGACACCTGTATCAGATTCTTATCCTCAGAGGGGTTATTGTGTGACGGCACTGTTGCCGACGCTAAAGGCCCAATTTTAAAGCACCTATTTTTACTTTCATCCAAAGCTTGCATAAGTTTTACCATAATTTAGCCAAAAAATCACTAAACTTTTTCTACGTGTCCGAAAATGTCTCCTCTTTTCATACAGGCTGCCGCCCCAAGCAGTTGTTTATGAATAGATTAAAGGAAAAGCATTTACCGTCATTTGAAACTTCATTTTTTTGTTTTTAAATGTTGCTATACATCCTAGAAATCCGCCACTTCATGGGCAGGTTATGGGGACCTCCTAGGCACGATATTTGAAGGAATTTTTCATTTTTACTTTTAACCCTTATTTCATGGAAAACTCACTGTCCCTTTAAAAATGTTTTTTTTAACTTTTTGTCCTTGTTTCCTGTCCCCCAGGACTCTAACCGGACCCCATACACCTTTTATGGCAAATATCTAGCATATATGCCCTCTTGGAGGGCACTCTAAAAATCTAATTTTGAGTCGTATTGTATTATATTGCGTTCAAGTTCGAATCGAACATTTAAAAAGTTCGAGTTCGAGTGCGAACCGAACTCGGGGGTTTTCGGCTCATCCCTATCAGTGACCTCATCATCATTGTCATCACCCCCTATCTCCTCATCATTGGAGCCAACTTGGCAGTATGCTGCAGCTGCTGGGGCAACATGAGTGCCAGTTATTTGTTTGTCATGATTGGCACCCCCTTTCTCTAGGTTGATTATACTCCCTTCCTCAACCACAGAGATTGAATCAGAGCACTGTACTTGCTGCGCATCCTCAAGCAGCATGTCACTGTCATTGTAGTCAAACAATTCAGCTGACTCCTCCGTGTGTGATACTGATTCAACGGCAGGAGTAGCTGTGGACATGGAGGCTGCATTCGATGATTTGGCAGCTGAGGTGGACTGTAAAGCACTAGAAGCCTGGCTGGCAGAGGACTTGGAGGATGAGGATGGCCTGGATGGCCAATCCACCAAATCCTCTGTATGTTGCTGCTGCTTAAGACGGCCAGCACCAGTTAGAAAGGACAAGCGTGGCCCCGCAGAGGATGCACCACAACCACGATGACCCTCCCGACACACAGGCTGCTTGCCCTCTTATCTGTGCCTGGGAGCGTCTGCCTGTCCTTTTTGGTTTTTCTGACATGGTGAGTGATATATAGACTAAAGATATACAAAACTCTGATTCAACTCTGGTATAAAGATTAAAGATTTCCAGAACTCTGGTATAACTCAGTGAGACACCCTGATAGCTGGCAGCCAGTGACAAGACACAAATTAAAATTCCCAGAAACTTCCTACAAATCTGTGAGACCCCCTGATGGGTGGCAGTGACAAGACACAAATTACAATTCCCAGGAACCTCCTATAAATCAGTGAGCCCCCCTGATGGGTGACAGTGACAAGACACAGATTGCAATTCCCAGGAACCTCCTATAAATCAGTGAGCCCCCCTGATGGGTGGCAGTGTGACAAGACACAGATTACAATTCGCAGAAATCTGCTAGAAGTATGTGACACCCCCTGATTGCTGACTGTCAGTGACTGAGAAGACACGGATTACAATTCACAGAAATTTTATGGAAGTATGTGACACCCCCTGATATCTGACTGTCAGTGACTGAGAAGATACGGATTACAAGTCACAGAAATTTTATGGAAGTATGTGACACCCCCTGATAGCTAACTGTCAGTGACTGAGAAGACAAAGATTACAATTCACAGAAATTTTATGGAAGTATGTGACACCCCCTGATTAGCTGACTGTCAGTGACTGAGAAGACACGGTTTACAATTCACAGAAATTTTATGGAAGTATGTGACACCCCCTAATAGCTGACTGTCAGTGACTGAGAAGACACACTTTCCACCACCAATTCCCAGATTTCTGCAACAAGTGAGCCCCCCAAATTGCTGCTGTCACTGAATGAGAAGACAAACTTTCCACCAATTCCCAGATATCTGCAAAAAGTGAGCCCCCCAAATTGCTGCTGTCACTGACTGAGAAGACACACTCTCCACCAATTCCCAGATATCTGCAACAAGTGAGACCCCCCAATAGCTGTCACTGACTGAGAAGACACACTTTCCACCAATTCCCAGATATGTGCAACAAGTGAGACCCCCCCAATAGCTGTCACTGGCAGTGAGAAAACACACTTTCCACCAATTCCCAGATATCTGCAAGAAGTGAGACCCCCCAAATAGCTGTCGCTGACTGAGAAGACACACTTTCCACCAATTCTCAGATATCTGCAACAAGTGAGACCCCATAAATAGCTGTCACTGGCAGTGAGAAGACACACTTTCCACCAATTCCCAGATATCTGCAACAAGTGAGACCCCCCAAATAGCTGTCACTGATTGAGAAGACACACTTTCCACCAATTCCCAGATATCTGCAACAAGTGAGACCCCCCAATAGCTGTCATTGGCAGTGAGAAGACACACTTTCCACCAATTCCCAGATATCTGCAACAAGTGAGACCCCCAAATAGCTGTCATTGACTGAGAAGACACACTTTCCACCAATTCTCAGATATCTGCAACAAGTGAGACCCCTCCAATAGCTGTCACTGGCAGTGAGAAGACACATTTTCCACCAATTCCCAGATATCTGCAACAAGTGAGACCCCCCAATAGCTGTCACTGACTGAGAAGACACACTTTCCACCAATTCCCAGATATCTGCAACAAGTGAGACCCCCCCAATAGCTGTCCCAGATATCTGCAACAAGTGAGACCCCCAAAATAGCTGTCACTGGCAGTGAGAAGACACACTTTCCACCAATTCCCAGATATCTGCAACAAGTGAGACCCCCCAATAGCTGTCACTGGCAGTGAGAAGTCACACTAACAGAACAATCTCCTCTCACTCCTGCAGAAAACACATGCTGGCTGGGCCTGGGTTCAAGCCTTATATAGTGTGCTACGGGACTGTCACAGTCCACCCGGGGTACCTATATTGCACAGCCTGGTCCTAACAGCCTTTGTCCTGCAATGTTTTTGTATTGGGTTCCAATCCGGGGTTTACCTCAGCCCAGTGCCATGTCCAGGCTCCTGGAGATCCAGCCTGGGTTTTCCCGTCCAGCCTAGGAGTTCCAGCTGAGGCCCATCTATGATTTAACCTCCTTAAAAGGCAGAGAGACTGAACCAGCAGTGGTTCTGTATTGTGCTCCCTGACTGAGGTCATCTGGACGTGTGCAAACCTGCTCCTGCCAAATCCATCTGTCTACCTTGTTGTTTCTGGATACATCTGCCTGTGCAAGGGACTCTCAGCGATCGCTACCTGTGGATTACAAATGATTACCACCGTCTCTGACCTTTTGATCCCAAGGTACCACTGTCAACTATCTGGATTTATTCCTAGTGGACCCTGTCTGCAGTCTGGGACTGCATAGTCCACTATCCTGACTTTCCATCCAAGAACTCTCCCGGGACTTTATATATTTCTTTATTCATTCAGTGCCTGCTGCCAAGGCCTATTTAAGTTTCATTAAACTTATTCATTGTGTGATTCCTGTCTGGCCTCCCCTCTGTGTCGCCGCCTGCTGGGCTCTCACCAGACCCGCACACGCCACGTGACAGGGACTTAGCTCTGTGAGCCCATGACTGGGCAAAATTTGCCCAATCAGGACTCTGAACCGTGATTGGCATAGTCTTGCACCTGGCTTGCACCTAAACTGTGGTCAGGTGCAGGCTGTAGCCAATTACAAGCTTCAGGCCAGTGGAAAAGTGCATTGTGGTGCATTGTGGGCGAACATGCGTCGAACACGCGGAAATGTTCGTAGTTCGCGAACACGCGAACAGGTGATGTTTGAATCCAACTCAACACATTGAACCGAAGAGCTCATCCCTAGTGAGGGTGATCAACAGTGTCGAATTCAGCGGAAAGGTCAAGAATAAGGAGGGAGAAGTGACCTTTGATTTCAGCGGCAGCGAAATCATTAGTCACCTTGGTCAGAGCAGTCTTGGTAGATTGTTGGGAGTGAAAGCTAGGATGTGCGTTTTGGGTTTCGAAATTTTCACGAAATGTCCCGATTCGTGTCTTCGTATTCAACCAAATTTCCGAATCGGATCCGAAAATGGCAGATCCGAAAAGTTTTCCGAGCCAAAACTAAAATTTTTCGAATGGACTTCAAAATTGAAATGTTTCAAATCGAAATTTATTTTCGCTCTCTTCATGATTTCGGTTCCATTCGGGATTATAATAATAATAATAATAATAATAATAATGTGGTAATGTGCACAGAAATACGTTGATTGATCTAGTCCTTTTTTCATGCAATGCGTATAGCTTTGCGTTTTCAGGACTCATAAATGCATTTTTGCCATAGCTCTTCTCTTTTGTGATATTACGTATTCGTGAAAATTGTGATATTTGATGTATGAAGATGAATGTGTTAATTTTTTTAACAAGCGCAACTCATATAAAATATAACCACAAACGCTCGCATGTTAAAATGTGAAAAAAAAAACCACTTTACACCTTGTAAATTATTGAAAATTCGAATTTTATTGCATTTTTTGGTATAATATACAGACAGGACATGACGCATACATATAATAATGATATATTATGAATCTGCCTAGTGTGCCAGAAAGAATGATATATAACATGTCTGGGTCATATAATAAAATAAGGCTTCAAAACGCATTTAAAATTTTAATTTCGTTTTGGACCCGTTCGTTAGTCCGCGGGTCGCGCATGCGCGTTGATGTCCGTCATTACGACCTGTCGTAAAAGTTACGGATCCTTGCCGATATTTTCCGATTGTAGCACAGGCCAAAGTTCATTTCTTGCCATCCATCCCATCATGGCTGAAGTAAGTGAATCATGCTCCCCCAACCCACTGAACCCAGACACCGCAGAGACCCCAGGGCCCAGAAGAAAGAAGCGTGCCAGAAACATGGCATTTGAGGAGATGGTGGAACTGGTGCGCATCTTCCAGAAGCATGACTATGACTGCCGTAAGGGCCCTTACGGCACACTTGAAAAGCGCAAGTTGGAGAAGATGCGCCATGGGGAACTGAGCCGGTGGGAGAGGCACACATTTCAAGTGTGCTATTTGCATTTGGAATCTGTTGCTGTCAACTCTCAAGATGAGATCCAAAGAGCTGTCACTATCAGTGAAGCAAGCCATCATTAGGCTGAAGAAACAAAACAAACCCATCAGAGAGATAGCAAGAACATTAGGCATGGTCAAAACAACTGTTTGGAACATTCTCAAAAAGAAGGAACACACCGGTGAGCTCAGCAACACCAAAAGACCTGGGAGACCACGGAAAACAACTGTGGTGGGTGACAGAAGAATTCTTTCCCTGGTGAAGAAAACACTCTTCACAACAGTTGTCCAGATCAAGATCACTCTCCAGGAGGTATGTGTATGTGTGTCAAAGTCAACAATCAAGAGAAGACTTCAGCAGAGTGAATACAGAGGGTTCACCACAAGATGTAAACCATTGATGAGCCTCAAAAACAGGAAGGCCAGATTAGAGTTTGCCAAACGACACCTAACAAAGCCTTCACAGTTCTGGAACAAGATCCTATGGACAGATGAGACCAAGATCAACTTGTACCAGAGTGATGGGAAGAGAAGTGTATGGAGAAGGAAAGGACCTGCTCATGATCCTAAGCATACCACCTCATCAGTGAAGCATGGTGGTGGTAGTGTCATGGCGTGGGCATGTATGGCTGCCAATGAAACTGGTTCTCTTGTATTTATTGATGATGTGACTGCTGACAAAAGCAGCAGGATGAATTCTGAAGTGTTTTGGGCAATATTATCTGCTCACATTCAGCCAAATGCTGCAGAACTCATTGGACGGCGCGTCATAGTGCAGATGGACAATGACCCAAAGCTTACTGCAAAAGCAACCAAAGAGTTTTTGAAGGGACAGAAGTGGAATGTTATGCAATGGTCAAGTCAATCACCTGACCTGAATCCTATTGAGCATGCATTTCACTTGTTGAAGACAAAACTGAAGGGAAAATGCCCCTAGAACAAGCAAGAACTGAAGACAGATGCAGTAGAGGCCTGGCAGAGCATCACCAGGGATGAAACCCAGCACCTGGTGATGTCTATGCGTTCCAGACTTCAGGCTGTGATTGACTGCAAAGGATTTGCAACCAAGTATTAAGAGAACGTTTGATTTATGATTATTATTCTGTCCCATTACTTTTGGTCCCTTAACAAGTGGGAGGCACATCTGCAAACTGCTGTAAGTCCTACACCGTTCCCCTGAGTTGGATGTACATACCCTCAAATTAAAGCTGACAGTCTGCAGTTAAAGCACATTGTGTTTGTTTCATTCCAACTCCATTGTGGTGGTGTATAGAGCCAAAGATGTTAGAATTGTGTCGATGTCCCAATATTTCTGGACCTGACTGTAAATTAGCAAAACAGTTTGCTTGAATGTTTGAAAAGTGAAACGTTGTTTGCAAAGAAACTACTGAGCGAAAATGTCTGAAATTTACATATGAGGTCCAATGAATGATAATAAAAAGGGCTGTTACAGAAAAAATAAGTAAACCTAAAAAAAACAAATAAAAATCCCGAAAAATACTTAATATATCTTAAAAAATCTATAAATAGACTCTTTACTGCAGAATTTTATAATAAACGGTTTATTAGATATTGAATTAAAACGGGAATATTTTTAACATTGAAGCCTATGGGATTCGCCTGAATAAACCTGCCGAATTAAACCACCGAATGGCAGGGCATTTCGGGAACCTTTCACTGCTGGTTTGTGTTCTCTCAATAGCCGAAGCAGTGCTTTTTTATGGGGATTTCACTGCCCTCGAACAGGCACCGAACAGGCACCGTATGTGCAGGCAATTTGCCAGGATTTGGCGAATTGCCTGCTCTCTGGATAGCCGAATGGCCAAGAAAGGTAACCGAACGCTGATTTTCAGCATTAGGTTATCTTTCTCCAGCAATTCGAATCTCTTTGAAGAACCCTATATATTGCCAAAATTATTCGCTCACCCATCCAAATAATCAGAGTCAGGTGTTCCAATCACTTCCATGGCCACAGGTGTATAAAATCTAGCACCTAGGCATGCAGACTGTTTTTACAAACATTTATGAATGAATGGGTCGCTCTTGGGAGCTCAGTGAATTCCAGTGTGGAACTGTGATAGGATGCCACCTGTGCAACAAATCCAGTCGTGAAATTTCTTCGCTCCTAAATATTCCACAGTCAAAAGTCAGATGTATTATAAGAACGTGGAAGTGTTTGGGAACAACAGCAACTCAGCCACGAAGTGGTAGGCCACGTAAACTGGCGGAGCGGGCTCAGCGGTTGCTGAGGCGCATAGTGCGAAGAGGTCACCAACTTTCTGCAGAGTCAATCGCTACAGACCTCCGAACTTCATGTGGCCTTCAGATTAGCTCAAGAACAGTGCGCAGAGAGCTTCTTGGAATGGGTTTCCATGGCCGAGCAGCTGCATCCAAGCCATACATCACCAAGTGCAATGCAAAGTGTTGGATGAAGTGGTGTAAAGCACGCCGCCACTGGACTCTAGAGCAGTGGAGACGCGTTCTTTGGAGTGATGAATCCTGCTTCTCCATCTGGCAATCTGATGGATGAGTCTGGGTTTGGCGGTTGCCAGGAGAACGGTACTTGTCTGACTACATTGTGTAAAGTTTGGAGGGGGGATTATGGTGTGGGGTTGTTTTTCAGGAGATGGGCTTGGCCCCTTAGTTCCAGTGAAAGGAACTCTGAATGATTCAGCATACCAAGACATTTTGAACGATTCCATGCTCCCAACTTTGGGAACAGTTTGGAGCTGGCCCCTTCCTCTTCCAACATGACTGTGCACCTGTGCACAAAAAAAGGTCCATAAAGACATGGATGACAGAGTCTGCTGTGGATGAACTTGACTGGCCTGCACAGAGTCCTGACCTCAACCCGATTGAACACTTTTGGGATGAATTAGAGCGGAGACAGAGCCAGGCCTTCTCGTCCAACATCAGTGTGTGACCTCACAAATGCGCTTCTGTAGGAATGGTCAAAAATAACCATAAACACACTCCTAAACCTTGTGGACAGCCTTCCCAGAAGAGTTGAAGCTGTTATAGCTGCAAAGGGTGGACCAGCGTCATATTGAACCCTATGGATTAGGAATGGGATGTCACTTAAATTCATATACCGGCTGTGTGGAGTAGAGGTAACATCACTGTTCTGCATGGAGAGAGCCTGTGGAGTCATGGGTTTGATCCCAGCAAAGAACCTCCCCAGTAAGTGTCCTTGGTCAAGACACCTAATGGTACGTACTCGCCACCCAGGACATACTTGAAAATGAGAGAAATCTCCATGTATCCTTCCTGGTAAAATCGTTTCTCGAATTTTTTTTAAAAAAAAATATATATATGCGAGTCAAGGCAGGTGAGCAAATGCTTTTGGCAATATAGTGTATATTGCACTTGCTTTTATACACGTGCGAACCATACCTTTCTAGATTTTGACCACTAGGGTGCGCCTGGAATTCCTTTTTATTTTCTGCATTTTACTGTGTTTTATGAGGTGTGTGGACACTTTTTTCCAGTGTAGCAGCACCTATTTTAGTAAAAATATTTTCCTTCAAAATTACCCAATACATATATAAGCGCTGCCTCCACATTACCATCCCCTAATTAAAGAGCCGCCACTGTCTAGAATAGAGAGATTTTATTCCATTCTAAGGACTGGCCTGTCAGATTAGGGCCTTTCTGTGTGCTGCTGGGTGTCTGGGTGTCTGGGTGTTGGGCCACTCTGCTAAGTGGTTTACATATTGTGATACAACACCGTCACAGGGCACCGTAGCATGGTTTTCTAGGCCAAATATGGCACACACAGTCTCTCTATGTAGTTCAACGTTTATTTCTGTAGTATTCAGTAATCAAACTGAATATAACAGAAAATAAAACTGCTCTAACTAGCACAAAAATGTCCCTCTGTATTTTGGGAGAACTAACAAAATGAAAACCTTTGCCAACCTTTTTTTTCTTCAAGCTGTCAGCCTCAGAGCGTTGTATTGCTCTCTCTGTGTCTGTCTCTCTCACTTCCTTCTCTCTTCTTCCTTCCACCCAGGAAACATTTAGGGGCCTGATAACGCACAGGTCATGGAAACTTTGCAGCAAGGATCAGTTGAAAATCACATATTGCCCTCTTTGGCTCAAACAACCCAATCCTCTCTTGAAAACATGTGGGGAATATACATGTCATCGCAAATCATTCCCCTCACCTTATCACAATTTTCTGCCCCAACTTTGTAAGTTTAACAGCAGTGGCTGGCTATGGGACAGCTTTGATTTTTATACCTTGTCACGCTTTCATTTACTTGTCTATTTGTGATTACCCAAATTCATCAGATTTTAATTTATGAGCGATCTACGCATAGAACAGGTAAAATCATCTTTGCCAAGGCTACGGGCACACAAGCATTTTTCAGAACGGAAGGAATGTCTGTGAGAGAGGATGTTTCCTTCCACTCTGGCACCCATGTGGCTACTAGGGATGGGCCTTCGGTTCGATGCATTCCAGAGTTCGCATCGAACATCGCATGTTCGATAGTTCACGAACTGCGAACATTTCCGCGTGTTCGTCTCGAGTTCGCCCACAATGCACCACTATGGACCACAATGCAGTTTTCCACTTCCCTGAAGCTTGTAATTGGCTAGAGCCTCGGACCTGACCACAAGACAGGTGCAAGACTATGCCAATCACGGCTCAGAGTCCTGATTGGGCAAATTTTGCCCAATCATGGGCTCACAGAGCTAAGTCCCGCAGCACACTATATAAGGCTTTCAACCCAGCCCAGCCAGCACGTGTTTTTCTGCAGGAGTGAGAAGAGATTGTTCTGTCAGTGTGTCTTCTCACTGCCAGTGACAGCTACTTGTTGCAGATATTTGGGAATTGGTCTTCTCAGTCACTGACAGCAGAAATTTGGGGGGCTCACTTGTTGCAGATATCTGGGAATTGGTGGTGGAAAGTGTGTCTTCTCAGTCACTGACAGTCAGCTATCAGGGGGTGTCACATACTTCTAGCAGATTTCTGCGAATTGCAATCTGTGTCTTGTCACTGTCACCCATCAGGGGGGCTCACTGATTTATAGGAGGTTCCTGGGAATTGTAATTTGTGTCTTGTCACTGCCACCCATCAGAGGGTCTCACAGATTTATAGGAAGTTTCTGGG
>RXON01000285.1:0-15360 GCA_009667805.1 Leptobrachium leishanense
TGTTCAACCCATTAGAGCGGCTGTGATCCAGTAGACTTGACATGCGTGGCTGTTCTTTGTAAAAATGCTTGAATTTAAACATTTCATAATTTTTATTTATCTCAATAGATACATTTGAAATGGTATACAAAATATACAAGTAGGCACTTGGTATCCACTTTTAATATAAAGAGAGGAAAAGGCGGAGCTCTAAGAGGAAAAGGTGGAGCTTAAAGAGGAAGGTGGGGATAACCAGGAAGAGGCGTGCCCTTGACAGGAAGGGGTGCGTCAAATTTAAATTAGGCGGTGCACGAGTTGAGTCAGGCCTAGGGCAGCACAAAACCTAATACACCACTGGATATGGAGGAGACCCCTAAAAACACACCTACACACCCTGAATATATGGAGGAACCCCTAAAAAGACACCCACACACCCTGAATATATGGAGAAGCCCCTAAAAAGACACCCGCACACCCTGAATATATGGAGGAGCCCCTAAAAAGACCCCACACCCCTGAAATATATGGAGGAGGCCCTAAAAAGACACCCGCACACCCTGAATATATGGAGGAGCCCCTAAAAACACACCTGCACACCCTGAATATATGGAGGAACCCCTAAAAAGACACCCACACACCCTGAATATATGGAGAAGCCCCTAAAAAGACACCCGCACACCCTGAATATATGGAGGAGCCCCTAAAAGACGCCCACACACACTGAATATATGGAGGAGCCCCTAAAAAGACACCCACACACCCTGAATATATGGAGGAGCCCCTAAAAGACACCCGCACACCCTGAATATATGGAGGAGCCCTTAAAAAACACACCGCACACCCTGAATATATGGAGGAGCCCCTAAAAATACACCCGCACACCCTGAATATATGGGGGATCCCCTAAAAGACACCCGCACACCCTGAATATATGGAGGAGCCCCTAAAAAGACGCCCACACACCCTGAATATATGGAGCAGCCCCTAAAAAGACACCCGCACACCCTGAATATATGGAGGAGCCCCTAAAAAGATACCCGCACACCCTGAATATATGGAGGAACCCCTAAAAAGACACCCACACACCCTGAATATATGGAGGAACCCCTAAAAACACACCGCACACCCTGAATATATGGAGGAGCCCCTAAAAAGATACCCGCACACCCTGAATATATGGAGGAGCCCCTAAAAAGACACCCACACACCCTGAATATATAGAGGAGCCCCTAAAAAGACACCGCACACCCTGAATATATAGGAGCCCCTAAAAAGACAACCCACACACCCTGAATATATGGAGGAACCCCTAAAAAGACACCCGCACACCCTGAATATATGGAGGAACCCCTAAAAGACACCTGCACACCCTGAATATATGGAGGAGCCCTTAAAAAGATACCCGCACACCTGAATATATGGAGGAACCCCTAAAAAGACACCCGCACACCCTGAATATATGGAGGAGCCCCTAAAAAGACACCCGCACACCTGAATATATGGAGGAGCCCCTAAAAAGACACTCACACACCCTGAATATATAGAGGAGCCCCTAAAAGACACCCGCACACCCTGAATATATAGAGGAGCCCCTAAAAAGACACCCACACACCCTGAATATATGGAGGAACCCCTAAAAAGACACCTGCACACCCTGAATATATGGAGGAGCCCCTAAAAACACACCCACACACCCTGAATATATGGAGGAACCCCTAAAAAGACACCGCACACCCTGAATATATAGAGGAGCCCCTAAAAAGACACCCACACACCCTGAATATATGGAGGAACCCCTAAAAAGACACCCGCACACCCTGAATATATGGAGGAACCCCTAAAAAGACACCTGCACACCCTGAATATATGGAGGAACCCCTAAAAAGACACCCGCACACCCTGAATATATGGAGAAACCCCTAAAAAGACACCTGCACACCCTGAATATATGGAGGAGCCCCTAAAACCACACCCACACACTCTGAATATAGGAAAGTGTGACTAGAAAGTACCAGCCCCCACCTCAGGTCTGGGTAAAAGCCAGATCAATGCTCTTTTCATCACAAAACGCCGGATCTTTGCATTTGTAGCGCTCACTCCCGGAGGAGCCGCTGAAAATGAACCACGGGTCAGTCTCCCCGCACTAGGGAATAAATATACTCCAACACCGCTGTGAGTTTTTATCATTTAAATAGTTTACTAAAATAGTAAGCAGATGTTGAGATACGGTATTCACAGATATTATTATAGTACTTTCGTATCGCGGTAAAAGCGCGTAGCGGGAAAGAAACGAAACACGAGGCTTCATATTTCGGAAAAAATATATTCACAACCGAACAGAATAGAAATGCAATTGCACGAAATTCGAAAAAAGGGACACGTAGCGAAACCCAAAAATACAATCTCTTCGTATTACGGTAAACGCGCAGCGGAAAAGAGAAATATTATTCGGAACGTATCTTTAACCCCTGTTCCGAATCGTAACAGAATGAGTCCTGCACAGGTTAAGTCCCGGAATGTAAAAGGTGTGTATGTGTGTAGGTACCCGGGTACTGTTCAACTGGCCAGTGAATTTACTTAAGGAATGTCTTCGACTAGTCAAGTTGGGGCCCTGTGGACTTTAAAGAGAAAACAGCAGCGTGTTCTTTTTTACAAACGGCCTTGGAGGCCTCTCACCCATCCACCGGTTGCTTTAGGCTCCGCTGACCCAGGACGTCTCTCCGCTCGATATTGACTGGGGATACTTGCGGCCGGATCCGTTGTCTGACTTTCCGTAGCTTGTCCACGACTTGTCCAGCTCACCGCCTGCTTTCCGTATCCGATCAACTCGCGGTAACTCCTCACTCGAGGTCTTCGGATTGTTCGATCTGCAGCAATCTCTGGAACTTGGAGGTCTCCTTCACTTGTGCTGAATGACCCGATAAAGAAACTGGCAGGTCTCACTCGCGCTCTGGCCTAGGCCCTCTCGCGATGTCTGGCACTGCGTCTGCTCTCTCTCGTTCCCTGGCGCGCTCTGGCGCGTTCTCCACGAGGTTCGGGATGTAAGTGTGCTCGGTCCCACCCACTTCCTGTCTCTTTGCAAAGCACGCCGGGAAATGTAGTCCCAATGTCCAGTGTCTCTAATCGCGATTGTCTCCATCTTGTGGCCAAAAATAGGTACTGCCAGCAGCAAGATTTTAACACAGCGCTACACATTTTTCAATAAAACACAATATTATCCTTTAGGATCCACAACCTTTTTCCCACAAAATTGCTGGAATCTAAGGGATCGGTGCACTTTTTCATTAAAAAATCTCTGGATCTTTGCATTTTTAAGGACATCTCTCTTGAACTTGTGGGGTTTTAATAATGAGGTTACAGGAATCCACAGTATCTCTGCCTCTCCTCACAGTGGTGGCTTACATTATTGAGGACACATTGTGTAATAACGCATTGTTTCATCGCTTTCACATTTGCTGCCGGTGTGGGATGTGAGAAGGTGAGTTACTACAGCAATATTATTCACTTTATTACTGACGAGTAAATGCTCTAGAAGAAAAAATATATACACATTTTTATTTTGTTTACTCTTTTTATTTTTGCATGTTTTCTAGTCATGCTTGTTAACAGTGGAAAGTCCAGACTCCGGCCTTTCCAATGATACCTCAAATGACTTATCACTATGGGTAGGGGGAGTCCATTTTTTATATCATCGCACCCTCGAGTGATGTCATCAGTGGGCGAAGGGAGGCCCCACAGGCAGGGCTGACATCTTCAGCCCACATCTTCAGCGTCGATTGGCGCCAGAACACACTGGGCCATGGGACTTCAAAGACGATCTGAGCATGTCCTCCACATCCTACAGGGAAAATGGGGGGCATGCTCAGTGTTGGCTGCTGGGTGACCCTGTTAGTGTGGTGCCGCACTGCCCTAGGGTTACCCCTGAATTCTAATGATCATAATTTATCCGTTATCTCCTCAATAAATTAGCAATTACCAGGTTTATTCACTGAAAGGTTGAAATCAGGAGAATTGACAAAAGTTTAAAATGTAGGACAAAATAGCCACAGATCCACTAGATTCAAGCAATTTTTTGTGGAAGAAGTTGTGGTTCCTAAAAAGATGATATTGTGTTTTATTGAAATATGCAAAGATCCAATGTGATTTCTCAAAAAAATGCATGGATCCGGCAGGATCCACCGTTTCGTGATGAAAAGAGCATTGATCCGGATTTTACCCACACCCCTCCACCTCACATGCCGCTGATGTTTCTTACTGAGGAGAGACAGGATCGGAACGACGACACTTAAGAATTTGCCCTGATTAAGCGAGAAGCAAAAAATTGGGTGAGTTCCCGGTGTTCCCAGTTTGTTGCTGGGATTGGGTTTCAAGGCAGATATGTTGAGCAAGAAGTTTAAGGCTGGGGAGGAGTTCCCTTTGTTCCCAGTCTGGGGCTGGGATTGGACTCAGGGCAGATAACAGAAGGGGGAGGGGTAGAGGTAGTAAAAATGGGAGGGCAAGAGTCTGAAGATCACTTCTAACCTTTTTTCTTTCTGGACAGCTAACTCCATTTTACCATCACCATCATCATATGAAAACCAACGACTGGATAAGTATTACTGGCTGTATCAATCTGTTATGTATACTCTATTATTATAGTCTGCTAAATATATATATTCCTAGTTCTATTAATACTTGGATAAATAGGTGCAGGTTTTCCATTGTATTGATTTGTAGGTTTTATTTAGTAGATGCTTTTTGATAACACTTTGCAATACTGTATTCCCTTGTTAATTATGTGTAGTATCTGCGTGATAGTAATTATGAATAGGTTAATTGTTCTGGTATAACTCTGCCAGAATTCAGTGATTTGTTGTTTTGTATGTTATTAGGTGCATTTGGGTTCCAGTAATATTGCCTGTGTCTGTCTGAAGATCACTGGGCCTTATAGTTAAAGTGCTCACTCTAGCAAATGACTGACGGTCAATTTTAAGAATCACACACATGAATGGTGTTCTAGCACCAAATAGCACTCCAAAATAGATAAATTTAATGAGCTGCAGTAATTTTGTACTGAACAGGCCAGAAGAATACAGAGCAACCTGTGACGAAACGGGCGCCCCAATGTTTATTTGCAAGTATTTTGCTTTACAGTTTATTGTCTCTGTATATAGTGTAGAGAGTGTGTGATGTGCTATGCTGTTGTCAAAGTGTGTATCTGTATGTTACAGTTATAAGATGTTATATTTTGCACTCATTAAACAGTAGGAGAGACCCCTTGCTCAAGAACTTGCACTCTAACATCCTGGGTTTCCCTAAGCACACTGTTTAGAGAAGACGCATGGGTAAACATTCCATTGTGTTGAATGTCTTTTCTATTGTCCAGTGGCTGGAGTCTGTTGTTATCTGTAATGTATTCTGGAAGGGAGGGGGTTGTCTCACCTGTGTGTATTTGAAATAAAGAAAGTAACTCCAAGGGCTAAGCAATAAGTTGATGAATAAATTAATTTGTATACTGTATTTAAGTTCGCTATTCTAATTGATGCAATTTTTGAAGTGACACAGCAGTAATGTACAATCTTTTTTGCGCACTTGCTACAGTTGAGTAAATAATTATTTCAGAACGCTAACTTTGTCTTTATTGAGGGAGAGCAGAGACTTATGTCCGAAATGGAGGAAACATGAGCAGCAACTCCCTCATCTTTCCCACTCGTACCATCATCATAAGAAAGCCTGGGAGTGGATGAGTATTAAGGCTAGGGTCAGACTGAGGCAGTGCGAACGCGCGTGCAGCCGCACTTAATCACGGCCGTGCTAGCAGCAGATGCCGGGCAATGACGGCCAATATACGAAGTACGGTCGCACAAAAGTGCGGCCGCGCAACGCAAGCGGCAAACAAACGCATTTTTTCGAGAACGTGAAACCACTAGTACTGACGTACAGAGTGCGCTGCGTCCGCTAGCGGCGTGTGTGCGTGATTGGGAGACGTCAGACGCTGCTAATGTCCGGCCAACATATCGTCCAGACACAAAAAGTGTTTTATTGATGATCCGTACAAAATCACGGACGAAAATGCGCATAGTATGACCGCTATCGCGTATTCCGTGAAAAAATACGTCCATTCGTTCGAACGCACTTTTTCACAGACAACGTAAAAATGCGTTCGTCTGACCCTAGCCTTAGTGTACCAATTCTGTTAATTTGTCTTTATTTTGACATTACACACACACGCGTATAGTATAATCTATTTGGTTAAATACACGCTAATTTACCGTTGTAGTGATTTGCATTTTTAGCTCGAATATGCTCGTTGATATTTGTTTCACTTTGTAATACTTAAAGGGATACTTTACAACTAAACAGTGATTTTGTATGTTAGCAAATGCTGTTTCATTATTTTGGGTAGGTTGATTTAACTTCAGGCCTATAGATTAATATACTAAGCAAGAAACCGTTTCATTGGTAGACGTGAGTTAAAGACTTTCACATGTGTAGCCTCGTACTATTGGTAAAGGATTCCAGGGCTGGTGAGTCTTAAGATGGAGGATAAGGAGAATGGAGTAAGGGTTTTTTATGGAAGGCTTCAAGATACTGATTAGGGGTGAGGCGAAGGGGGGTAGGAAAGTAAAGCAGTTGAAACCATCATATGAACTGCCAGAAATCTTGAGAGAAAAGGGTTGGCTGATCCCTCCAGGAACGTCAACCCTGTTGCAAATCTTTGTGTCATCAGCAAAAATACATACTTTACCATTAATACCTTCTGCAATATCACTGATAAAAATATTAAAGAGAATGGGTCCAAGTACTGACCCCTGAGGTACCCCACTGGTAACAAGACCTTGCGCCGAATAAACTCCATTTACCACAACCCTCTGTTGCCTGTCACTCAGCCACTGCCTCATCCACTCAACAATATTGGAATCCAAGCTCAAAGATTGCAATTTATTGATAAGCCTTCTATGCGGAACAGAAGGAGGTGCTGTTAGGTAGACTGGCTGGTCCTTTGGAGAAGTCCCCATTTAGCTTAACCCAGAGGGCAGTCGGGGAATGAGGCTGTAACGTGGGGGTTCCTGTTCACGTGCAGACTGCTCCCCTTGAAGTCAGTATTCCGCAGAAGTACTGCTTCTGGCCCAGAATGCAGGCAATAACGTACATAAGATCCTTGCTTTTTTCAACCCAAAATGGAGACTGCATTTATTTACATTTTGCAAGGGACACACACACACAGAGGAAAGGTGCAGAGACAATGTAATCACACCCAGCTAGGAACAATGGATCAGATAACCGTGAACTGGGCGACCTTGGTTGCTGGGGGGGAGGGGCTGACAGAAGCATGTGAAAATAAAAGGAATCCATTACTTAGAGGGGGGGTATATACTATACAAAGGCTGGAGCGTAATACAGAGGTTAAGCGGAGGTATGCCCGGTGTTATGTGTAAGAGGTTATTTGGAGGCGGCTCTTGCAAACGGCCATATGTTTTTTGAGGCACGAGGATGGAACCAATTTGTCCAGGTTTCAATTCAAAGCAGCTTTGGAAAAGGCTGTAATGTTGCTGGGATGGAAAGGGGATTGCATTGCCCCGCATTGTCTTAGAATGGGAGCAGCCACCACGGCAGTGCAGTTGGGTTACCCTAAGGGGCATATTAAAACATGTGGAGAGGAAAGTCGGATGCGTATAGGCGTTATGTGAGGCCGTTGCAGAAATGAGGGGGGGAACAAAAAATAAATAAGTAAATAATCTTTCTATATTAAGGTTTGGTTAATTTCATTTGCTATAAAAGTTGGTATGTATGTTGGGCGTTAATAGCTTCTAGACATGTGCACAGCACAAAATTTCGTTTTGAACTAATGGATTAGTCCTAAAATGCAATTTATTTAGTTGCTAAAGAAATTCGTTTTCAGTAGACATGTGCACAGCACAAAATTTCGTTTTGAACTAATGGATTAGTCCTAAAATGCAATTTATTTAGTTGCTAAAGAAATTCGTTTTCAGTTCTTTAGTATGAAAACTAATTTCATTCATCCGAAAACCAGTGGATACAATTACTATTGTAGTGGCTCCTCAGATGGCTGAGATCGCTGCTTGTTACAGTATCTCTCACTCTCAGCACAATGTGGTCCATATTACATAGATGGTGCTAACTTAACCAGAGCTGTTGTAAACTTCCCAGAGCCATTATAGCCTATGAAGGTTTTCAGTTTACAACAGCTCTGGTTAAGTTAGCACCAACATTGTAATACTGCCCCGTGTCAGGCAAAGCTGTTACAGTAACTGACTGCTGCTCATCACAGCGCTCAGAGTTTCAGTAAAATAATAATAGTAAATAGAGTAAATAATATTTTTATATATAAGAGGTTAGAACAATATTATTTCCTTGTTTTACTGAAACTGAGCGCTGTTACAGTCAGTTACTGTAACAGCTGAGCCTGATACATTGTATTGAGAGATAATGTAACAAGCAGCCGATCTCAGCGCTCACAGCCACTGGATTTAAAGGGCTAAAAAAAGGCTCCTCTCTGTATAATGTATAGAACATCCTCCAGCATTAATTAATACCCCTCTCTGTATATTATATACAACATCCACCTGCATTAATTAATACCCCTCTCTGTATAATGTATACAACATCTACCTGCATTAATTAATACCCCTCTCTGTATAATGAATAGAACATCCTCCTCAATTTATACCTTTCTCTGTATAATGTATATAACATCCTCCTGCATTAATACCCCTCTCTGTATAATGTATAGAACATCCTCCTGCATTAATTAATGCCCCTCTCTGTATAGAACATCCTACTGCATTGGCATGTGGACTGTGCAGAACTTCGGATGATGCGATGTTGCGCTCTTCATTGCTGGTCTCCTTCACTCAATGTAATATCACAAAAAGGACTGAAACTAAAATGTAGTGCATTTTATTTTAGTTTCTTTCGTTTTTTGTACTGAGCAGTTTCGTTTCTCTTGAGTCATACTAAAACTAAATTATCCCAAAATTCGGACTAAATCATTTTAGTACTAAAACGAATGCACATGTCTAATAGCTTCTGTTTTTGGGTTCCTTTCAGAACGGGCCAAGAGAGTATGGATCCTGGGACACTCCTATGTGCGCTGGGTGGCTATTCACGCTGCAGGCACAAAGAGGGGAGTGAACCTAGGTCAGCCTCACTAAAGTGGGCATTAGGGGGATAGGGAAGAGGGGTCCATTTGTCTGAGGCGGGGAACAACATTTTCGTTGGCGGCGCCGAAGGTGAGATAAAGAACCTTGGGTAAGGTAAGTGAAAAGGTCACAGTCTTTTATTGGTGGTGGAATTGAGGGTCCTCATTTTTGGTGGCGGTGAAATATGCGGCCCTGGCACGTGGAGAGGCGATAGAGGGGGAGGGTCTGTAGGTTAGGGGGTCTGGGTGGTAGTTTTTCAGCCAAACTCAGGTGCCTCCTGGTTTGCAGATCCTCTCGGCCTGCTATCTGCTATAAAGAGAGCAGTGTGTGGTCGCGCTAGCTTAGCCACGTGGGGCCGGCCGCTATTTCTGGGCAATGCTTGTGGTGCATTGTGGTTGCCAGTGTTATCTGGCTGGATTTATGGTACCAGTGTTATCTGGTGTTACCTACTTCGAGAAAGCGAGGATCGCTTATAATTCTGCCGTAAAGGCAATGATACTGGCCTTAATTAATAAAAGACGTGACCTTTTCAAACCGCCAATACTTTGTCGTGTGTTTTTATTTATGGGGAGTTGGGGACGGGGGTGGGTGTTTGGTTGGGGAGGGAACTGAGGTAACTTAAGAAAGAGGAAGTTGTAAAAGAGAAATAAGGGTAAAATTCTTAGTACTTAGGAGAGATGGGATTGGAGCGACGACACTTAAGAATTTTCCCTGATTAAGCGAGAAGCAAAAAATTGGGTGAGTTCCCGGTGTTCCCAGTTTGTTGCTGGGATTGAGTTTCAAGGCAGATATGTTGAGCAAGAAGTTTAAGGATGGGGAGGAGTTCCCTTTGTTCCCAGTCTGGGGCTGGGATTGGACTCAGGGCAGATAACAAAAGGGGGAGGGGTAGAGGTAGTAAAAACGGGAGGGCAAGAGTTTGAAGATCACTTCTAACCTTTTTTCTTTTCCCACCCTGTTTTTTAGGTTACTGCCTGAATACTGAGTCGAAAAGGTCACGCAGAGATCAGTTGGACCACGGATAGGGGCAAATGAAGTGGTGATTCCGCCAGTCATTACAAGACCGCCGTGGGATCCCATATGGAGTCATACCATGTTGCAGGAAGCCGGTTGGTGGTTTTGTGGCCAAAGCCGGTGGATTGCTTTAGATATGGGCATGATTAGTTGAGGTGCAGTCAGGTAATTTCACCATGTTACATGAAGCCAGCTGGTGGTTTTCTAAGTTACGGCCAAAGCTGGGGGATTGCCTTACCGTGAGACGGCTGGTGGTTTTGCGGCCAGAGCCGGGGTATGGTAACGATCGACATGGTTTAGTTCAAGACGGCCAATAGTATAGTTGGCCATGTTACAGAACGCCGGTTGGTGGTTTTGCGGCCAGAACCGGGGCATTGTTTTCGTAACGAACATGGTTATATCGAGCTGTGGTGAAATATGCGGCCCTGGCACCTGGAGAGGCGATAGAGGGGGAGGGTCTGTAGGTCAGGGGGTCTGGGTGGTGGTTTATCGGCCAAACTCAGGTGCCTCCTGGTTTGCAGATCCTCTCGGCCTGCTATCTGCTATAAAGAGAGCAGCATGTGGTCACGCTAGCTTAGCCACGTGGGGCCGGCCGCTATTTCTGGGCAATGCTTGTGGTGCATTGCGGTTGCCAGTGTTATCTGGCTGGATTTCTGGTACCAGTGTTATCTGGTGTTACCTATTCCAAGAAAGCGAGGATCGCTTATAATTCTGCCATAAAGGCAATGATTCTGGCCTTAATTAATAAAAGACGTGACCTTTTCAAACCGCCAATACTTTGTCGTGTGTTTTTATTTATGGGGAGTTGGGGGGGCGGGAACTGAGGTAACTTAAGAAAGAGGAAGTTGTAAAAGAGAAATAAGGGTAAAAGTCTTATGACTTCCCATGCTCCCTCTTTGAAGCTGGAAGTCCTGGTCACGTGACCGAGGCGTGTTCAGTTCCTCAGCCACTGCAAGTGCTAAGTTAGCAACTTGGCACTGAACTCTGCGCTGCAGCTAAGCGCTCAGCACTGCTAACATAGCAGTTGTAGCCAAGTCGAGAGATGCTGCGGGGTTAGCTGAGTGTGACGTGGGAAAGATGGCCGCCTCCACGAAGCAAATAATCCAATAAGGAAATGTTCAGTTAGAAGTTTTGGTGGAGCAAAACACAAAGGGCCATATCACAAAGTTGGCGCTAACTTAACCAGAGCTGTTGTAAACTTCCCAGAGCCATTATAACCTATGGAGGTTTTCAGTTTACAACAGCTGTAACATAACATTGTAATATGGCCCCAAATATTTATTGGAAGAAGGTAAACATTAACACTAAAGTGCTATTAAAATGGACAAAAAGTGCATATTGCAGAAACAGCAGCTTTCATTAAGCAATCCTCCGCCCTTTCGCTTCCATATTCACAGCCAAAGCGTTCAGTGAGACGGCTGCAGCAAACTGAAATGCTGCACTGAAGCAATTCAGCAGCTGCTGAGGAAATGAACGCGCCTCTGAGTCCTGTTACAGGGTTTGGCTGCAATAGTTATTTGATGTCAACCCCTTCACTGCCATAATATAAAACATTGTCAGTGCAGGTAACGTGTGCTGCCGGACACTAGGCCTGCAAAGCCCCCTCACAGCCCGGCGGCCCTCCTCCTCATCCCCAGGCAACGGCTGTAACAACACAAAAACACTAAAGTACTTTTCCTCAGTTTTTCAGCTTAAAAAGTAATAGATATGATGATCAGGCGAGGCGGAGTTAAAGATTCACAGAGAGTCGAGACGCGGTTTGTTAGTAGACGGAATATATTTCAGGGACACTAGTGCAATATCCCTTTAAGGAGCGCCGCTCTCCACTGGGTGAAAGCCACGGGTTAATGTTAAGACGCCTCCTTAATCCACAGGCCTCGTTGCCCCCATATATATGTGGTACCGCTGTGACCTCATAGACGAGGTGTCGGGAAACGTTGTGCAGCTCATCTGAAGCTTTTAAGAAAAAGTAATTTCCCTCGAGTCACGTGGCGCATCAGAGGAGACGCCGAGCCAGAGCCCACCCGTCCCCGGCACCTAAAACCAGACATTTCACAAGAAAATCTTCACCCGGATCTCTGGCACACCGCGCCTATTGTGCCCGCTCCATCCGAGCAATCCCACCCAACCGATGGGTTTAGGAACCGTAACGAACAATCAGTGTGGGTGGCTTTATAGGAGTTCCTCCATATATTCAGGGTGTGCGGGTGTCTTTTTAGGGGTTCCTCCATATATTCAGGGTGTGGGGTGTTTTACGGGCTCCTCCATATATTCAGGGTGTGCGGGTGTCTTTTTAGGGGCTCCTCCATATATTCAGGGTGTGCGGGTGTCTTTTAGGGGCTCCTCCATATATCAGGGTGTGTGGGTGTCTTTTTAGGGGCTCCTCCATATATCAGGGTGTGCGGGTGTGTTTTTAGGGGCTCCACCATATTCAGGGTGTGCGGGTGTCTTTTTAGGGCTCCTCCATATATTCAGGGTGTGCGGGTGTGTTTTTAGGGGTTCCTCCATATATTCAGGGTGTTGCGGGTGTGTTTTTAGGGCTCCTCCATATATTCAGGGTGTGCGGGTGTGTTTTTAGGGTTCCTCCATATATTCAGGGTGTGCGGGTGTCTTTTTAGGGGCTCCTCCATATTCAGGGTGTGCGGGTGTCTTTTTAGGGGCTCCTCCATAATTCAGGGTGTGTGGGTGTCTTTTTAGGGGCTCCTCCATATATTCAGGGTGTGCGGGTGTGTTTTTAGGGGCTCCACCATATATTCAGGGTGTGCGGGTGTCTTTTTAGGGCTCCTCCATATATATTCAGGGTGTGCGGGTGTCTTTTAGGGGTTCCTCCATATATTCAGGGTGTGCGGGTGTCTTTTTAGGGCTCCTCCATATATTCAGGTGTGCGGGTTGTTTTTAGGGGCTCCTCCATATATCAGGGTGTGCGGGTGTCTTTTTAGGGCTCCTCCATATATTCAGGGTGTGCGGGTGTCTTTTAGGGGTTCCTCCATATATTCAGGTGTGCGGTGTCTTTTTAGGGGCTCCTCCATATATTCAGGTGTGTGGGTGTTCTTTTTAGGGGGTCCTCCATATATTCAGGGTGTGCGGGTGTCTTTTTAGGGCTCCTCCATATATTCAGGTGTGTGGTGTCTTTTAGGGGTTCCTCCATATATTCAGGGTGTGCGGGTGTCTTTTAGGGGTTCCTCCATATATTCAGGGTGTGCGGGTGTGTTTTTAGGGGCTCCTCCATATATTCAGGGTGTGGGGTGTCTTTTAGGGGCTCCTCCATATATAGGGTGTGTGGGTGTCTTTTTAGGGCTCCTCCATATATTCAGGGTGTGCGGGTGTGTTTTTAGGGGCTCACCATATATTCAGGGTGTGCGGGTGTCTTTTAGGGCTCCTCCATATATCAGGGTGTGCGGGTGTCTTTTAGGGGTTCCTCCATATATTCAGGTGTGCGGGTGTCTTTTTAGGGGCTCCTCCATTATTCATGTGCGGGTGTGTTTTTAGGGCTCCTCCATATATCAGGGTGTGCGGGTGTCTTTTTAGGGCTCCTCCATATATCAGGGTGTGCGGGTGTCTTTTAGGGGTTCCTCCATATATTCAGGGTGTGCGGGTGTCTTTTTAGGGGCTCCTCCATATATTCAGGGTGTGTGGGTGTCTTTTTAGGGGCTCCTCCATATATTCAGGGTGTGCGGGTGTCTTTTTAGGGGCTCCTCCATATATTCAGGGTGTGTGGGTGTCTAGGGGTTCCTCCATATTCGGTGTGCGGGTGTCTTTTTAGGGGTTCCTCCATATATTCAGGGTGTGCGGGTGTGTTTTAGGGGCTCCTCCATATATTCAGGGTGTGCGGGTGTCTTTTTAGGGGCTCCTCCATATATTCAGGGTGTGCGGGTGTCTTTTTAGGGTTCCTCCATATATTCAGGGTGTGCGGGTGTGTTTTTAGGGGCTCCTCCATATATTCAGGGTGTGCGGGTGTCTTTTAGGGGTTCCTCCATATATTCAGGGTGTGCGGGTGTCTTTTTTAGGAGTTCCTCCATATATCAGGGTGTGTGGGTGTCTTTTTAGGGGCTCCTCCATATATTCAGGGTGTGTGGGTGTCTTTTTAGGGGCTCCTCCATATATTCAGGGTGTGTGGGTGTCTTTTTAGGGGCTCCTCCATATATTCAGGGTGTGTGGGTGTCTTTTAGGGGTTCCTCCATATATTCAGGGTGTGCGGGTGGGTTTTTAGGGGTTCCTCCATATATTCAGGGTGTGCGGGTGTCTTTTTAGGGGATCCTCTATATATTCAGGGTGTATGGGTGTCTTTTTATGGGCTCCTCCATATATTCAGGGTGTGCGGGTGTGTTTTTAGGAGCTCCTCCATATATTCAGGCTGTGCGGGTGTCTTTTAGGGGTTCCTCCATATATTCAGGGTGTGAGGGTGTCTTTTTAGGGGCTCCTCCATATATTCAGGGTGTGAGGGTGTCTTTTTAGGGGCTCCTCCATATATTCAGGATGTGAGTGGCTTTATAGGGGTTCCTCCATATATTCAGGGTGTGTGGGTGTCTTTTTAGGGGATCCTCTATATATTCAGGGTGTATGGTGTCTTTTATGGGCCCTCCATATATTCAGGGTGTGCGGTGTGTTTTAGGAGCTCCTCCATTATATTCAGCTGTGGGGTGTCTTTTTAGGGTTCCTCCATATATTCAGGGTGTGGGGTGTCTTTTTAGGGCTCCTCCATATATTCAGGGTGTGAGGGTGTCTTTTGGCTCCTCCATATATTCAGGGTGTGTGGGTGTGTTTTTACGGGCTCCTCCATATATTCAGGGTGTAGGGTCCATATTCAGGGTGTGGGGTGTGTTTTTTTAGGGGCTCCTCCATATATTCAGGTGTGCGGGTGTCTAGGGGTCCCTTATATTCAGGGTGTCGGTGTATTTTAGGGCTCCTCCATATATTCAGGGTGTGCGGGTGTCTTTTTACGGGTTCCTCCATATATTCAGGGTGTGCGGGTGTCTTTTTACGGGTTCCTCCATATATTCAGGGTGTGCGGGTGTCTTTTTACGGGTTCCTCCATATATACAGAGTGTTATAGCTGACTATACTAAACCTGTGCTATCACTTTAACTAGTGGCTCCGCCCAGGATGACACAGGTCAGAGGCACGGCAGCCATCTTCAGGGTGAGTTAGTGTGATGCAGTTATGAAGGCAGATGCATGATCCTGTGTTCCTGTAGTTATCCAAGCCTGTATATAACAGTAAGTGTCCT
>RXON01000286.1:0-35952 GCA_009667805.1 Leptobrachium leishanense
ATGTCCTGACTTTGCAGCCCGCGATCGGCCGGTATTTCGGCCGATGGTTGCGGCCTGACATCTTTGATGTCAGCCCTGCCTCCGGGACCCCGGCCGGCTTAATAGCGTCATCGCGCTGGGCGCGATGATGTCTATTCCAGGCATCCCCCCCTGCCAGAGCAGAGAAGTTGCCTGAAGGGGAGGGGGAGATCCTTTAGACCTCTCCCTCCCCATCGGCAAGGGGCACAGCAAATGGCAAGCACAGATTGGAAGGGCACAGCCTGCGCTTCCACGCAGTGGCTGCCTTTAACCCCTTAGGGTCTGGATCGCGATTCGGCACCAATAGGCGCCGGATCGCGGTCCCCTCCTGGAGGTGACCGACATCTTGAATGTCGGCCAAGCTTCTGGGATCTCCCCCTGCCTACTGGCGCCATCACGCATGGCCGTGATGACGTCAGTTCAGGAGTTAACCCCCAGCTGCCACCTATGGTGGAGATAGAGGGGGTGCAATGAGCCCTCTATCTCCCGATCCGTGGCAGCTAGGGGTTAATGTTTGGTATCATTTTAAAGGCCAGAGGATTGGACCTTTCCAATGGATCATTGGACCTTTCCAATGATACCAAACATGACCATGTTATTTTTAAAGGAAAAAAATAAAACTGTTCTGCCCTCACGATGTGTCTGAGGTACAAGGCTTGGCAGACAGCTTACAATTTGTTAATAAAAATCCAGAAGCAGGATTACATGAAGTTTTTACTCTACTTTTATTTATCCTTACGTTTTAGATCCTTATTAACATCAATCTTTTATTGTAAAACTGCAAAAGATACAGAATTATGACAATATATTAGGCTAGGAATGCAAATCTACACAGACACGGAGACAAGCGATGCTTCCTAGCTGTGAAAATACTAGCTAACAGAAAGACACGTTTAATGACTTAATGCTAAGACAAATCAAACACTATTAAACTAATATGGAACAGTATTTGAGTTGCTAAAAACATGTGCTTTAACTTAAAAACATTGATGCTCTACTTACAGATTTATAATTTCAAGGCCTGTGTGAAAGAAATGTGGAGCTGACTCTCTGAACATCAAATGGATTCCTGACCAGGAAGTAGCTGCAATGTATTGCTTAGTAACGGCTGACAAATTAAAGCAACAGTACCCTAATACATTAAATGCATGGAAATCTATGATTACTAGAACAAAAGGTATATATAAAAAAAAACACTTTTTTTTGTTTTTTGTTTTATTAATGCAGAAATATTATTCCCATTTCAATTATAATGTGAACAATGATGCTGCACTAACGATTTTTCTATGGGGTGTGTTTGCTAAAAATCATGTAATTTCTCCCAAAAAATGTAACGAGTCCCCATTTCTATTTTTTTAAGAAGCGCACCCCATAGAAAATATAATCGCACTGCATTTTTTGTTATAATATTCAGGCAGGACATGACGTATAAATATAATAATGATATATTATGAATCTGCCGAGTTTGCCGGAAAGAACGATATATAATATGTCTGGGTTGTATAATAAAATGTGACTCCAAATCGCGTTTAAACATGATGAGTGAAACGGGTAAAAATGAGCTCAGCACACAGGGGTGAAATGGCTCAGCAGCGAAGGGGTTAATGAGAAAATGCAAGTTTATTGAAAAGAAATATAGCTTAATTCTCACATTGACATATGTATTCAGACCCTGAAGTCAATATTTAATTGCAGTACTTTTGACATTGATTAGAGCCTCGGGTATTTATGGGTGTCATGTGACAAGCTTTGCAATGCACACCTGAATTTTGGTATGTTTTTCTGCCATTAATTTGTGTAGATGCTCTTACGCTCTGTCAGGTTGGATGGGGACAGCCAGAGGACGGCCATTTTCAGGTGTGTCCGGAGATGTTCAATTGGGTTCAAGTCCGGGCTCAGGCTGGGCCACTCAAGAACATTGACAGAGTTAAACCGCTCTTGCAATTTCTTGGCTGTGTGTTTAGGGTCATTGTCCTTTAGTAGGAGGAAGCTTCGGCCCAGTCAAAGTTCCTGAGGGCTCTGAAACAGGTATTCTTCAAGGATATCTCGATTTTTGTTATGCTCAGATTTTCCTCAACCCTGATCAGTCTCCCACCCCCTGCTGCATAAAAACACCCACAAAGTGTGAAGCTACTACCACCATGCTTCAACATAGGGATGTTATTACACATGAGATGAGCGGTGTATGGTTTCCTCCAGACATGATGCTTTGAATTGAGGTCAAATGGGTAAATTTTTGTTTCATCAGTCTGAGGGTACCTTGTCACTGTGCTGTTTGAGGATTTTCTTCTTGATAACCTTGCAATGTTCTCAATAATCGGGGTTTGGATTTGTCATCATTGGGGTATGGAGTGTTGATTGAAGACAAAAAAAGGAAATAGTCTGTGTGCAAGGCTGCGACTTCAAAACATGAAATGACGGGGTCGGAATACTTTCTGAATGCATTGTATTGGTTTCTGTGCTATGGTATAAAATGTTTTGATGGATGAGGGGAAAGGTTGATAAAACTAGAAGTTTGGAAAGCCAATGTCTCTCCTAGATTTGGGGAGTTTGTGGATTAATCCTTTCATGGTTATGTACAGTAAATATTTCCCTCCATATGACGGGGTTATGCTGTAATACCTGTTAATGATCACATAGTGGACACCAACCAAACCTAAATGTCTCCATATATGGATAAGCACACATTTGTCTATATCTACTGAGATAATGATTATTAATGAATCTTATTTTAAACCGTCACAACTATTCAACTATTATCTTCTCACCTTTAATCTTTCTTTGAGGGTTTTAAAGCATTTCTCAGCATATCCAATGGTTCTCTCTGGGCAGATATTGTGTGTTTATTGTGAATATTGTTACTCTTCTAACATATGTTTCCAGGGCACAACCAATCAGCTGCTCAATATTCCTTCCTTCTTGGGTTCCAGGTCCTCCACGGCTCCAGAACTATTCTCTTCTCCACCTTTGTTGTGGTCTACATCTCGACTATTACTGGAAACCTTATGCTCATAATGCTGGTTTCAGCCACTCGTCACCTTCATTCTCCGATGTATGTCTTCTTGTGCCAATGGTTTTTTTGTGACATCATGCTCAGTTCATCAGTTGCTTCGACTTTATTAAAGGACACCTTACAGAATGGCTTCCATGTGACCGTGACTCACTGTATTATTCAGCTATACATCTTTGGTATTTCGGCTGCTGCAGAATGTCTTCTTCTCACCGTGATGTCCTATTACAGATATGTGGCTGTCTGTAAGCCCCTGCATTATCAAACTATTATGGCTTTCACACTTTGTCTTGTTCTGGTGATGATGTTATCTTGGATGTTGGTTTTTTTCTCACACTGATAATTACATTTTTGTTAAGTCTTTCTGACAGTCACATAACATTGACCACTTCTTCTGTGACTACACTCCTCTTCTTCAGGCATCATGTTCAGACACAACAGTTGTATGGCTTCTATTTTTTATACTAGGTTTTCCAGAGATTGCCATAGAAACTGTGTTTATCATTTCCACATATATTTGTATCTTTCTCGCTATACATAGAATATCGTCCACCAGTGGCGTCACAAGGTGGGGGAGGGGGGTGCAGCCCGCAGCAGGTGACACCCACCCTTAGGGTGACACTGTCACCCTAAGGGCGGGTGTCTCACCCTGCGACGCAGTGTTCGGCTCTCTGCAAGTGTCCGAAGCTATGGAGCTTCAGAACTCGCCTGGGGGAACCACATCACCAGCCGAGTTCTCGCGAGATCGAGGCTGGTCAAGTGGCTCCCCAGGAGAGTGCCCAACCTCCTTGCCGCCGGACGCACAGAGGGAGCTGAACACGCGGCAGAAGGAGGTGAGCTGGGGCCTGGGGGCAGTATCCATGAGAGCTGCTGGGGCATATCCATGAGAGGAGCTGGGGCATATCCATGAGAGGAGCTGGGGCATATCTATGAGAGCTGCTGGGGCATATCCATGAGAGGAGCTGGGGCAATATCCATGAGAGGAGCTGGGAATATCCATGAGAGGAGCTGGGGCAATATCCATGAGAAGAGCTGGGGTATATCCATGAGAGCTGCTGGGGCATATCCATGAGAGCTGCTGGGGCATATCCATGAGAGGGGCTGGAGCATATCCATATGAGGATCTGGGGCATATCCATGAGAGGAGCATGGGCAATATCCATGAGAGGAGCTGGGGCATATCCATGCGAGGATCTGGGGCAATATCCATGAGAGGAGCTGGGGCATATCCATGTGAGGAGCTGGGGCAATATCCATGAGAGGAGCTCGGGCATATCCATGAGAGCTGCTGCGGCATATCCATGAGAGGAGCTGGGGCAGTATCCATGAGAGGAGCTGGGGCATATCCATGAGAGGAGCTGGGGCATATCCATGAGAGGAGCTGGGGCAATATCCATGAGAGGAGTTGGGGCATATCCATGAGAGCTGCTTGGGCATATCCTTGAGAGGAGCTGTGGCAGTATCCATGAGAGGAGCTGGGGCAATATCCATGAGAGGATCTGGGGCAATATCCATGAGAGGAGCTGGGGCATATCCATGTGAGGAGCTGGGGCAGTATCCATGAGAGGAGCTCGGGCATATCCATGAGAGCTGCTGGGGCATATCCATGAGAGGAGCTGGGGTATATCCATAAGAGCTGCTGGGGCATATCCATGAGAGGAGCTGGGGCATATCCATGAGAGGAGCTGGGGTATATCCATGAGAGGAGCTGGGGCAATATCCATATATTTCCTAATAAAAAATGATATGTAGTAATGTTTGATCAGACATTATGCATTGTTACAGTAGCACATTAAGTGGGAACCGTTTACTTATGTGTTGTTAGGGAAGTCATGCTATTGATACGTTGCTAGGGCAACATTGAGGGCTTGTTGACACATTGCTAATGGGTTGCTGATGTGTTTAATAAACGAGATCATGTGGTGTATTGCATTGGGCATCACACAGGGCACAGTGTATGTCCCAGCAAAGGGTTAATGGGCATTTGGCATATCACAGGGAACAGCGTATGTCCCAAGCAAATGGTTAATGGGAACTGGGCATCTCACAGGGCACAGCATATGTCCCATTCAAAAGGTTAATTGTTACTGGGCATCTCACAGGGCACAGCGTATGCCCAGCAAAAATTTAATGGGCATTGGGCATCTCACAGGGCACATCGTATGTCCCAAGCAAAGGGTTAATGGGCATTGTGCATCTCACAGGGCACAGTGTATGTCCTAAGCAAATGGTTAATGGGCATTGGACATCACACAGGGCACAGCGTATGTCCCAGCAAAGGGTTAATGGGCATTTGGCATATCACAGGGCACAGCATATGTCCCAAGCAAATGATTAATGGCAACTGGGCATCTCACAGGGCACAGTGTATGTCCCATGCAAAGTGTTAATGGACATTGGGCATCTCACAGGGCACAGCGTATGTCCCAAGCAAAGTGTTAATGGGCATTGGGCATCTCACAGGGCACAGTGTATGTCCCATGCAAAGGGTTAAAGGACATTGGGCATGTCCCAGGGCACAGAGTATGTCCCAAGCAAAGGGTTAATGGGCATTGGTCATCTCACAGGGCACAGCGTATGCCCCATGCAAAGGGTTAATGGGCATTGGTTGGGCATCTCACATGGTCCCCTGCATCTCTTTTTTTTAACACTTTATTTTTGGTTTTAATCATTAGAAAATGATATAAAATGGAAAACAAATCGATCCAAAATGTCGAATTTCCCCATTTGGTTCTCTTCAATGTGATCAGGTGATATTAGTGATGGTGTCAGACACCCTGGAGCTACAGATTAATGACATGTTATTCTTTGTAAATTACTTATGGAAATTTAAAGGGACGTGACTCTAACAAAAAAATCACACCCCTTTTTTTTTCCTAGCCTATCCCTATTCCTTTAATAAAACTTTTTTTTTTTTTTTCTTGTAACTGCAATACTTACCCTAAAATCCTCTTCTTTCCAGCGGCGTTTTGTTTTTTTTATACTCACCTCCCTCCTCTTCCGCTCCCGTCCTTCTTCTTGCTGCGTCTTGGCTTCTGGTTTACGTGAGAAGCGCGCATGCACGCCTCTCACATAAGCCAGCCAATCGGCAGGCTTCCTCCCGGCTCCCTCTGAGGATTAGTGTTGCGCGCAAGAGGATGCGCGCAACACTAACCCTCAGAGGGAGCCGCCAGCTTCTGCGGGGAGTTGGAGACGTCATTGCGCTGAAAGTGAGATGACGTCTCCTACTTGGCAAAAGTCGGCAGAAGCGGGAAATATGATTCCCGCTCTGCTGACTGACAGCTGGGAGGGCGGAGTAAACTCCTCCGCCTCTCTCAGCTGTTTTCAGCATTTTCAGCTGATCGGCTGAGCGGAGGGAGGGGGGACAGAGGGCAGGATACTCCGGGCATCATGACCACCTAAAATAGCTTAGGTGGTCATGTTGCCTAGAGTGTCCCTTTAAGTCAAATAATGCTCAAAAACAGAAACATTAAATAAAAATATGATCTAAACAATTTACATAGAAACATCCAAACTAGTGGAATATTTACAGGAGAAAAGCAAGAATAAATATATTATAAAGTTATTTAGAATTAGTGATTCTTCTTAACATAATTTTTCAACTTAATATTGATATAATAAAACATTGTTTATTCCCTCATCCTGCAATGAAACCCACAGCAATCATCATAATGTATGACATCATAACCCAGGGAATTCACAAACAAATCTCCCAATTAAAGTTCTCTGTAGAATTGTGTGCAGCCTCCCCAATGCCCCGTATGCCACATTATAAAATATCTCGATAGCATCCAGCCGGCACATTGCAGGGAACGCAACACGGAGGAACAAAGACGATTGTGTATTTTATAACAAGAGAAGAAATTAAATAAAGAATAAAATGCTCTTTGAAGATATGAAAAATAAATAAAGCATCAACATAAATTAAACATCTTTCATCGTTCGTTATCCTTTCATTGCTGACAGATTATTATGCCGGTAAGTGATTGGGCAGAGATTTAGGGGCTTTTGCACAAACCCCAGATACTGGACATACACTCCTGACACTCCTTGGATTTCAGTTTTGCGAAATGTCAGCTTTTGTCAACACTGCAATGACGGAGACCTTTCAATATACCCTGTAATCTATGTTTCCCTGGTAAAACAGGCACATTATTATTAACATATACACAGTGAGTATAAAAAATAATCACCACCTCTTGAAAATAATCAAATGTGTTGCTTTGCAGCATGAAATAAAGGCACATACAGGGTAATTCAAAGAGATCCGAATTGCTGGAGAGAGGTAACTGAATGCTGAAATTCATCGTTCGGTTACCTTTCGTGGCCATTCAGCTATCCAGAGAGCAGGCAATTCCCCAAATCCTGGCGAATTGTCTGCACATACGGTGCCTGTTCGGTGCCTGTTCGAGGGCAGTGGAATCCCCATAGAAAGGCACTGCTTCGGCTATTCAGAGAACACAAACCAGCAGTGAAAGGTTCCCATAATGCCCTGCCATTCGGTGGTTTAATTCGGCAAATTTATTCAGGAGAATCCCATAGGCTTCAATGTTAAAAATATTCCCGTTTTAATTCAATATCTAATAAACTGTTCATTATAAAATTCTGCAGTAAAGAGTCTCTTTATTTATAGATTTTTAGGGATATTTGAAGCATTTTTCTAATTTTTTTTTTGTTTTTTTAAAAGTCCAATTTTTTTTTTAAAGTTTACTTATTTTTTCTGTAACAGCCCTCTTTATTATCATTCCCTGGACCTCATATGCAAATTTCAGACATTTTCGCTCAGTAGTTTCTTTGCAAACAGCGTTTCACTTTTCAATCATTCATGCAAACTGTTTTCCTATTTTATTCACTTCACTCTGTCTGCGGTGTCGGCTTTCTCCGGAGGCTTCGTTGCATGTGATCGGCTCCTGCTCGGGTCTTTCCGTGGTTTTCGGCAGGTTAATCCAGATGTTTTTGCGGGTTTTCGGCGTGCATTCGCTGGGTTTTGCGGTTCGTTTTCGTCGGGTTTGCGGTAGCTTTTCCCTGCAATTCGGGGACACTGTGGTGTTTGCTGAATACACCGCAGGGTCACTGAAATGGGATCGGTAAAAGGAACCAAATTGAAGAGAACGAAAAGTCACCGAACATTTTGTGACTTTTCGAATCTCTTTGAATTACCCTGATAGTTTTTGTTTATCCAGTTGTATTTACTCAGTGCAACTTATCACATCCAAGTGAAAGATCTAACATCAACATGTCAGACAAAAATAAAGACAATTTAAAAACAGAATCACTGAGTTGGATAAAGGATCACCCCTTGTGTCAGTATTTTGCTTTAAATACAGGCTTTAGTCTGTTGGAATATGTCTCTACTAACTTTGCACATCTAGGGCCCTATTACAATCTTCGCGTTAAAACTAGGGATGAGCGTTTCGATTCGGAGCGATTAATTTTTTTCACGAATCGTACCGATTCGGTGCTTCGGATTCGTCCGATATTCTGAATCAGATCGGATCCAAAATACGTCCGATACGAAATAATTTCTGATACGAAACAAAATAATTTCGTTATTTCGTATGAACGTGAAATTTGTAAAATCGCAAGTCATTTTCGTTCCATTCGTGATTTCGGTTCCATTTCGGTCATTTCGGACATCGCATTTTTTCGGTTCCATTGCTGATTCTGTAATTTCATATTGTTTAGATCAATTCGATAGTTACTTGATATCCATTTGACAGTTCATTTCAAATTCGATAGTTACTCGATATCCATTCGATAGTTACTCAATATCCATTTAATAGTTCATTTCAAATTCGATAGTTGCAGCATATGAATCCACACACTGCAGGGCAGCACCTCTACACTATAAATAATGCAGCATATGAATCTGCACACTGCAGGGCAGCACCTCTACACTATAATTATGCAGCATATGAATCTGCACACTGCAGGGCAGCACCTCTACACTATAATTATGCAGCATATGAATCTGCACAGTGCCAGGCAGCACCCCCACAGTATACAGGGGTGGGAAATGTTTGAGCCACGAGGTGTGGGAAATGTTTTACACCATAGGCTTCAATGTTAAAAATATTTTCATTTTAATTCAATATGTAATAGACCGTTTATTATTATATTCTGCAGCAAAGAGTCTCTTTATTTTTTGATTTTTTTAGGATTTTTTAAGCATTTTGTAATTATTATTTTTTTCCGTTTAACCACTTGGCTGCTATGGACGCGCTCAGCGCGTCCAGCCAAGTGGTTCTCCTGTGCTACGGACGCGCTCAGCATGTCCGAGCACAGGAGGCAGCAATCCACCGGATTCCGGCGGATTGCTGCGCCCCCCCGGTGCGGGCTGACATCTTGGATGTCAGCCCAGCACTCGGGAGCCCGGCGGGGACATTAGGGAGTGGATCAGAACATGAGAGAGACAGGTGAGTGAGATGACTGCAAACAAGAAACCCCTGGGCTGCAACACAGGAATGGCAACAGGAATCAAGACCCAAACTGGATCAGATCACTTACAGGGAACAGGGCTGAGAACGTGACATCTAGACAATGCAATATTTGCCCACTCCTGTTTGCAGAACTGCTCAAGTTCCGTTACATTTGATGGTGACCGTTTGTGGACTACAGTCTTCAAAGCATTCCACAGATATTCAATTGGGTGTAAGTCTAGGGTCTGACTAGGCCATTCAACTTTTTCTCCTTTAGCCACTGTGTGGTCATTTTTGATGTGTGCTTTGGGTCATTGTCATGTTGGAAGGTAAACAGTCTTTTCATTGACAACTTTGTGGCAGAGGGAGCAGATTTTCCTCTAGAATTTGATGCTATTTTGCCCCATCCATTATTCCATCGATCATGACGAGTGCTCCAATGCCTGCTGTACAGAAACACCCCCATAATAAGATATCACCACCTCCATGCTTTGCTGAAGGTATGGTGCTATTTGGAGGCGGAGCTGTATTGGATTTTCACCAGACATATCGTTTGGTGTTGAGGCCATATATTTCAATTTTAAGGGGTTACTCAGAGCGAGCAAATCTAGTTCTGAAATTGCACCAAACAGTGAATTTCCCCGTTCGGTACAATTTCGTGGCCATTCGACTATTCAGAAAGCAGGCAGTTCGTCAATTTTTGGCAAACTGCCAGCGACATACGGTGCTGTTCGGTGGCTTTGAAATCCCCATAGAGGATTTACATTGAACAGCAGAGAAATGTCAGTGAAATGCCCTGATGTTCAATGGTTTAATTCGGCAGGTTTAATCAGAAAAATCCCATAGGCTTCAATGTTAAAAATATTCCCGTTTTTATCTATTAAACCGTTTAAATTTTAATCTGCAGCAAAAGTCTTTTTTTAATAATGCTTTAGGCATTTTTTCAGGATTTTTTTTTAAATAGCGGTATTTCTTTTTTCTGTAAGAGACCTTTTATGATTATTCACAGGACGTTATATGTTAATTACAATTATTTTCATCCAGCAGTTTTTTAGCAAACAGTGTCTCAAATTTTAAAAGTTTCAATCATTTTGTTGTTTGTTTTTTACCCGCCCGGCGGCTTGTCGGCTTTTTTCTGCTGTTGGTCTGGAGTCTGTTCAGCAAGTCGTCGGCTGCTTGAGTGAGCATTTGCTGGCTGTCTGGTGAGTTGAGGGTGGCGGCTGGCTGGTTTGTGGCGGCGGCCGGCGTGTTTGCGTTGGCTGTCCAGCAGGTTGGCGCTGTTGGGATTGCGACGGCTGCTGGCAGGTTTGCAGTGATTTCTGGTGGGTTGGCACTGACGGGTTTGTGGTGGCTGTCCGGCTGGATGGCGACGGCATTCGGCGGCCAATTCGCTGCACTTCGGGTTCCCTGCGGTGAGTGTTGAATTCAAGTGCAGTGACATTTCTGTGCGCTCTGAATAACAGTGATTGTCTCATCTGACCATAACACCTTTTACATGTGGCGTCAGAATCTTCAAGGTGTGTTATGGCAAAGCTCAGTCGTGACATCATGTGGCCTTTCTTGAGGAGTGGCCTTTTTCCTGCAACCCTCCCATACAAGACACATTTGTGGAGTATTTGTGATATTTTTGTAACATGTACACAATGACCACTCTTTGTCACAAATTCCTGCAACTGCTTCAGAGTTGCTGTGGGCCTCTTGGTAGCCTCTCTGACCAGATGCCTCCTGTCCCTTTCATCCAGTTTGGAGTGACGTCCTGATCCAGAGAGGCTCTCTGTTGTACCGTATACCTTCCACTTCTTAATAATAGACTTCACTGTGCTTCTAGGCATTGATAAAGCCTTTGAATTTTTATTGTATCCATCTCCTGACTTGTGCCTGTCCACAACTTTATCCCGGGAATCTTTTGACAGCGCTTTTCCACCCATAGTTGATTGTTTGCTTCAGTTGCATTACTATGGACTGCGATGCTCCAGGAAAGCTCTTTTATAGCTGTGTTAATCAATATGACCACAGCTGATCACAGTTGAAAGTCTAATGGCTGTGTGTGCCGTTGAGAAGGTGATTAGCTACACCAGATTGAGTTAGATTGAGTCATTTTTAGGAGGGGGTGATCCTTTTTCCAACTCAGTGATTCTGTTTTTGAAATGTCTTTATTTTAGTCTGACATGTTGGTGTTAGATCTTTCACTTGTATTTACTCAGTGCAACTTATAACATCCAACTGGATAGACACAAACTAAGTCTGTCTTTATTTCAGGCTGCAAAGCAAGAAAATGTGATTATTATCCAGGGGGTGATTCTTTCTATACCCAATGTGTGAGCTAACTGTGGGCTACACAAAATACTCCATTTATTAACTCCATTACTGAAATGAATAAATTGGTGATTCATATTGCTCAGCTGAAAAAAACAAACAAATTTTCTATGTTTATTTTAAGATGGCATCGATATACAGGGTTATTCAGAGAGCACCGAAATGTCCCCGACATTCTGATGCTCTCCCGTTCCTCCGCACTTCGGGGAGTCAAATTTGCTGACTTAGCGGTAAATTCAGCATTCACCACAGGGTCCCCAAAGCGCAGCGAACGAGCCGTCGAACGTATCCGAAAAACCACGACAAAAATGCTGAATCGATCCAAAAAACGCCAAAGAAAACACTGAAACGACCCGAAAAAAGCTGCAAACTGCCAAACACAGCACCGACCAGCCGTCATTAAAAGCCGACAAGTGGACGAATGGGTAAAAAGAAAGAAAAAGCAACTTTTAAAAGGTGTTTGCAGAAAAAACACTGCGTGAAAATGCATGGAAAAAATAATATATAAGGTCCTTTGAATAATTCTAAAAAGGTCTGTTAACCACTTGGCTGCTAAGGATGCACTGAGCACGTTCTGCCAAATTGGCTTTGAGTGCTATGGACGCGCTGGGCGCATACCGTCTTTGCAGCCGTGACCCTTTGGACCTCTATCCCTCCCCATCGTAAAGGGCCACAGGCTAAAGGTAGGCACTGCTTGGAAGGGAACAGTCTGGCCTTCCAAGCGGTGCCTGCTTTTAACCCCTTGGAGGCTGGATCGCAATTCTGCGCCAATTGGCGCTGGATCGCAGTCCTCTCACGTAGGTGGCTGAGCCTCTGGGATCTCACTCCGCATACTGACATAATCGCGCATTGGACATGATGACATCGATTGCGAGTTAACCTCTAGCTGCCACCAATGTTGGAGATTGAGGTGTCCAATGAACCCCGTATCTCCCGATCTGTGGAAGCTAGGGGTTAATGTTTTATATCTTTGGAACGGCCAGTGCATGGCCTTCCAATGATACCAAACATGACCATGTTATAAGTAAAGAAAAAAAAAAACCCATTATTTTTCATTAATGCAGCATTATTGTTCACATTTCAGTTATATTGTGAACTAATGATGTATTTTGGTGGCGTTTTAGCTAAAATCACATAATTTCACAGAAAAATAAAAGTAATTGGTTCCCAGTTCTAATTTTTTTAACAAGTGTACCCCATAGAATAAATAACCGCAAAGGCTTGGATGATAAAATGTGAAAAAAAAATCATTTACATGCTGTAGATGATTGGAAATTCACATTTAATTTTTTTTTTTAAATTCTGGCATGACATGACGTATACATATAATAATGAAGTAATGTGAATTTGTCGAGTCTGCCGAAAAAAATGATATATAATTTGTCTGGGTGGTATAATGAAATGTGACTTCAAATCGCATTTAAACATGATGAGCAAAAGCGGTAAAAATGAACTCAGCACACAGGGATGAAATGGCTCAGCAGCGAAAGGGTTTAAGAAAAATCGAAGTAATTTTTTTTAAAAAAAAATCAGGAAAAAACTATTTAGCTGAAAAATCCCTAAAAAAATCCTAAAAAATTAAATAGAGACTTTTTTCTGCAAGTGAAAATAATAAACGGTTGAATAAATATTTAATAAAAATGGGGATTTTTTTTTTTTACATTCAACCCTTTCGCTGCTGAGGCTTTTCCCGCCTCTGTGCTGAGGTCATTTTTACCGGTTTTGCTCATCATGTTTAAACGTGTTTTGAAGCTTATTTTAGTATATGACCCAGACATATTATATATCGTTCTTTCCGTCAGACTCGGTAGATTCATAATATGTCATTATTATATGTATACGTCATGACCTGTCTGTATATTATAACAAAAAAATGCAATAAAATATGAATTTTCAGTAATTTACAATGTGTTTTTTATTCACATTTTAAGATGCGAGCAATTGCGGTTATATTTTATATGGGGTGCGCTTGTTAAAAAAATTAGAGATGGGGTCTCGTTACATTTTTTTTTGGGGAAAATTACACGATTTTTAACAAACGCACCGCATACAAAAATCATTAGTGCAGCATCATTGTTCACATTATAATTGAAATGGGAACAATATTGCTGCATTAACAAACCAAAAAAAAGAAAAAAATATGTATTTTTTTTTAATATTTTTTTTTTAAATATATTTTTCTTTTTAATTTTTTTTTTTTTAAAAAAACTTTTTCACAGTAGTGTTTGGTATCGTTGGAACGGCCATGCTCTGGCCGATCCAACCATACCAAACTTTAACCCCTAGCTGCCACGGATCGGGAGATAGGGAGTTCATTGGAACTCCCTATCTCCACCATTGGTGGCAGTTAGGGGTTAACTCCAGGACTGATGTCATCGTGCTATGCACGATGACGCCAGTCCTCAGGGGGAGTTCCCGGAGGCTTGGCCGACATCCAAGATGTCGGCCAGCTCCGGGAAAGGATCACGAACCGGCGCTTTTCAGCGCCGATTCGTGATCCGGCTCCCCAGGGGTTAATGCCAGGTACCATTTGGAAGGCAGGCTGTGCCCTTCCAAATGGTGCCTGGGTTAACCCCCGCAACGCCGCCGATCGGGAGGGATAGAGGTCCGAAGGACCTCCCCCCCTCCCTTTCAGGCGCCTCCTCCGCACATGCGAGGGGGCACCTGAATTAGGTGTCATCGGCGGCGGTTCCGGATGCTGGCCTGACATCGAGGATGTCAGCCCGCACCGGGGGGGCCAGCGATCGGCCGGAACCCGGCCGAACGCTGGCCCCAAAGGGAGGACGCGCTCAGCGTGTCCTCTGCACAGCAGGAGCCATGTGGAGGATGCGCTCAGCGCGTCCTCCGCATGGAAGTGGTTAAATTTATGGGATTCGCATGATTAAACCTTTCGAATGAAACCACTGAAAACCAGCGCATTTCACTAACACTTCGGTGCAGTTCAATGTTCTCTGAATAGATTAACCATAACTTCTCTATGTTGGATTCAATGCCGTCGAAGATCACCGTATTTCGCTGGCAATTCTCCAATATTTAGCAAATGTACAACATTTTGAATAGCCGAATGGCTCCGAAAATGCACTGTACGGGGAAATTTGTGGCCAAATTTGAATAACCCTGATAGTTACCTACAAGACTTTCAGGGTTATTCAAAGAGATCCAAATTGCTGGAGAAAGGTAACCGAACGCTGATTTTCAGAGAGCAGGCAGTTCGCCAAATGTTGGCGAATTGCCTGCACATATGGTGCCTGTTCGAGGGTAGTGAAATCCCCATAAAAAAGCACTGCTTCGTCTATTCAGAGAACACAAACCAGCAGTGAAAGGTTCCCGAAATGCCCTGCCATTCGTTGGTTTCATGCGGCAGATTTATTCAGGCGAATCCCATAGGCTTCAATGTTAAAAATATTCCCGTTTTAATTCAATATCTAATAAACCGTTCATTATAAAATTCTGCAGTAGAAAGTCTCTTTATTTATAGATTTTTTAGGCTATTTTAAGCATTTTTCTGTATTATTATTTTTTTCACTTTACTTATTTTTTCTGTAACAGCCCTTTTTATTATCATTCATTGGATCATATGTAAATTTCAGACATTTTCGCTCAGTAGTTTCTTTGCAAACAGCGTTTCACTTTTCAAACATTCAAACAAACAAACAGTTTTTCTGATTTATTCACTGCGTTCGTCTGCGGTGTTGGCTTTTTCCGGCGGCTGCGCTGCGTGTGATCGACTCCTGCTCGGGTTTTAACGGCGTTTTCGGTGGGTTAATCCAGATGTTTTTACGGGTTTCGGCGTGCAATCGCCGTGTTTTTGCGGTGAGTTTTCGTCAGGTTTGCGGTGGCTTTTCTCTGCACTTCGACGGCCCTGTGGTGCTTGCTGAATACACCGCAGGGTTGCCGGAATGGGATTGCCGAATTACCCCGAATTGAAGAGAACGAAGTGTCACCGAGCGTGCAGTGACTTTTCGATTCTCTTTGAATAACCCTGTTTATGTAAAATTCCCATATTTTTCTAGATTAACCTTTTACTGTTATAATGTTAATGTTTTACCTTTCTGTTATAAAAATGGAAAAACAAAGAGGAAAAATGCAACGCGAACAGTAAAGATTTGAATTAATAAATTACTTTTTTCTGTGCTCTCCTTTCCTATTCATATGTGTGAAGTATATGGTTGCATTTTAAATTTTTCTATTAGCTCTTGTAACATCGCTCGTGTTATTTTCCTGGTATTTTAAAACATGTACTGAGCTCAGCTGACACATGATTTTCATAATAATGACAAATGACTTGCAATCTTAGATACAAGGGTCGAAATTTCCACTCGCCTGCTTGCATTTTGCGAGTGGAAATTCAGTGAGAGCGAGTGGGAATGCACGTGCAGGCAGCACGATAAATTAGTTTGTGCTGCGTATTTCGGCGGCGCCCGTGTTGCTGTGAGGATCGGCTCTATGCAATTAGATTTGCATTTTGTGCCGAGTCCGTCCAGCGTGTCTGGCTGGGGTTTGAAACTTTGTATCAGATTCAGACCTCAGTGTTTAGAAGGGAACTTTTGCTCTGCCTCCTCCCTCCCCCGGCATGAGATCATGCAGACATTAGATAGGGTGGCTCTGCTCATTGCGGGAAGTGCATCTGGAGCCTGGCAGGAGTTTAAAAGCATGCCAGACACTGAAGGGCACACAGCCCGGACTGCTAAAGAAAAAAAAGTCTCCACTTTGTCTGCGTTGCAATGACGGAGACCTTTAAATCTACCCTGTAATCTGTGTTTCCCTGGTAAAACTGTGACATTATAACATATATATGAGCTAACTGTGGGCTAAACAAAACACTCATTGATTAACTCAATTACTGAAATGAATACAGTGGCAAGAAAAAGTATGTGAACCCTTTGGGATTATGTGGAGTTTTGCATGAATTGGTCATAAAATGTCTCTGATCTTCATCTAAGTCACAACAATTTGAAAAACACAGTCTGCTTAAAATAATACAAACATTATATGTTTTCATGTTTTTATTGAACATAACATGTAAACATTCACAGTGCAGGGTGGAAAAAGTATGTGAACCCTTTGGACTTAATAACTGGTTGACCCTCCTTTGGCAGCAATAACCTCAACCAAACGTTTCCTGTAGTTGCAGATCAGACCTGCACAACGATCTGGAGTCATTTTGGACCACTCCTCTTCACAAAACTGTTTCAGTGTAGCAATAGTCTTGGGATGTCTGGTGTGAATCGGTCTCTTACGGTCATGCCACAGCATTTCAATCGGGTTGAGGTCAGAACTCTGACTGGGCCACTCCAGAAGGCGTATTTTGTTTTGTTAAAGCCATTCTTTGTTGGATTACTTGTATGCTTTGGGTCATTGTCCTGTTGCATCACCCATCCTCTGCATAGCTGCAGTTGGCGGACAGATGGTCTTACGTTTTCCTGCAAAATGTCTTGATAAACTCTGGAATTCATTTTTCCATCAATGACAACAATCCGTCCAGGCCCTGAGGCAGCAAAGCAGCCCCAAACCATGATGCTCCCTCTGCCATGTTTTACAGTGGGGATGAGGTTTTGACGTTGGTGTGCTGTGCCTTTTTTTCTCCACACATAGTGTTGTGTGTTTTTTCCAAACAACTCAATTATGGTTTCATCTGTCCACAGAATATTTTGCCAGTAGTGCTATGGAACATCCAGGTGCTCTTTTGCAAACTTCAAACGTGCTGCAATATTCTTTTTGGACAGCAATGGCTTCCTCCGTGGTGTCCTCCCATGTACTCCATTCTTGTTTTCCTTATTGTAGATGTGTTAACAAAAATGTTAGCATGTGCCAGAGATTTCTGTAAGTCTTTAGCTGACACTCTAGGATTCTTCTTTACCGCATTAAGCATTCTGCGCTGTGCTCTTGCAGTCATCTTTACAGGACGACCACGCCTAGGGAGAGTAGCAACAGTGCTGAACTTTCTCCATTTGTAGACAGTCTGTCTTACCGTGGACACATGAACATCAAGGCTTTTGGAGATACTTTTGTAACCCTTTCCAGCTTCATGCAAAGTCAACAATTCTTGATCGTAGGTCTTCTGAGAGCTTTTTTCTGCAAGGCATGGTTCACATCAGGCAGTGCTTCTTGAAACCAGTAAACCCAAAACTGGTGTGTTTTTAAAGGGAAGGACAGCTTTCAGCGACACATCCAATAATATAACACTGATTGGACTCAAGATTGGCTCACTCCTGGCTCTAATTAGCTCTTGGAGAAGTCATTAGGCTAAGGGTTCACATACTTTTCCACCCTGCACTGTGAATGTTTACATGTTATGTTCAATAAACACATGAAAACATATAATGTTTGTGTTGTATTATTTTAAGCAGACTGTGTTATTCAAATTGTTGTGACTTAGATGAAGATCAGAGACATTTTATGACCAATTCATGCAAAACTCCACGTAATCCCAAAGGGTTCACATACTTTTTCTTGCCACTGTACATTATTTTTATTTCATTTTGCTCAGTTAAAAAAAATTCTCTATCAGGTCGAATCAAAGAAAGGTGAAAACCAGGAGAACTGGCAGGAGAAGAGAACAATCCAGACTAAATAGCTGATTTGGAAAGTGAGATAAATGGGAGAATTTTTCTGGTTTGGCTATTTTGACCTAGAATTTTCACTTCTCCAGTCATTCTCCTGGTTTTCACCTCTCTCTGAATAACCCTGATAGTTACCAAGAAGACTTGGATGCAAAATTCCCCTTTATTGTGTTTTTTTCACATTGGTAGATTAACCTTATATTGTTATTATATTAAAGTTTTACCCTTCTGTTATAATAATTAAAAAGGCAAAACAAAGGAAAAATGCAACCTAAATTATAATTAATAATTCTTATTTTTCTGTACTGTCCTTCCATATTCAGATGTGTGTCACGGCTGGGACCTAGCATTGAGTGCAGGAGTGTGGGTGTGAGCCTAATGTGCAGTGACTCAATACTCATACAGGGTACAGGGTACCAAACAGTGTTTATTAAACAAAACAAGATACACCAACAGGAAACCAGAACTAAAGCACAATAGGGATGTGCATGGCTGAGAAATGTGTTTAGTTTAGTTCAGTTTCGTTACGTTTTTAAATAATTTCGTTTTTGGATTTTCGTATCTAATTTTGTTTCGTATTTCGTATCGATTTGAATTTCATATATCAATTCGTTAGTTGATATCAATTCGAATTTTGTATCACTAAATAAAACCCCAATTAATCTAATTTTGCTGTTAAGAGAAAAGCTAGGGGTTAAATTTTAAGCTGTGTCACAGATTTAGTGTTTGAGTCAAATTAAACAGTGAAACAAAATTAATTTGTTTCATAAAGTCCTTTGCTGACTATTACTTGTATTGTAAGTAAAGATGAATTCGATAGTTGATATCAGTTATTCAAATTTTTCTTTTATGATGACACAGTGTAAAACAAAATAAATTTGTTGTATACCATTTTGTTTCATTTCAAATTCGTATCGTATCGATTCGTTATTCGAAAGTACTTCCTAACTACGAATTATCAAATTTCGTTACAAATTCCGAATTTTTCCGAAACGAATGCACATCTCATTCTCTACCAAACAAGAGACTAGAACTGAAACACATCGGTACAAACAAGATATGTATATATTCCAGACAAGAAGGGAACCAGACTGAAACACGAGGGACAGGAGGGAAAGGAAGAAAGCTAAAGCGAATACTAACAAAAACACCTTCCCTACTGGGGGTTAATGCCTAAACCTTAAAACAAAAATACATGGGCAATAAACAGACTCATCAATGCACTATGTCACAGCAGGGACTGAATGGGCCCCAGGGGGGTCAGATTAATGTCCACATCGTTACAGTGTGAAGCGCATGGTTACATTTTAAATATTTCTATAGCTATTGATGGTAACATCTCTGTTTTCCATTCAAGAGTCAGCTGACACATGAACTACATAATAATGACAAGTGACTTGCGATCTTAGATATATTATAGGTAAGTTAACTGGGCGCACATCACACCCTCCTCCTCATAGAAATATCTCACATAATTACTTATTTTATAGAACATTTTCCCTCCATTCAAATGAAATACTTATTTTATTGTATAGCTGTCAAGTGACAATCATACAGGTCTATTCAAAGAGAGGTGAAACTCAGGAGAATGACTGGAGAAGTGAAAATTCGAGGTCAAAATAGCCAAACCAGAAAAATTCTCCCATTTATCTCACTTTCCACATCGGACGGATATATGGTCTAGATTGTTCTCTTCTCCTGCCAGTTCTCCTAGTTTTCACCTGTCTCTGAATAACCCTGATGGTGATAGTGATCACCTGCAGTAGCCACAAATTCATTTTATAGTGAATTTATATTGGGGCTCAGATAAGATTATTACAGGAAAAATAAATTGCAGCTGTCAAAATCAATGATAGAACTATGTGGGTGTAAACACAGATTTTGTGTCAGTTTTCATCTAGGATGATTATAGTGTATGCACTTTTGTGATTGGTGTGTATTTTCTGTAAACCACTGCTTTATCAATCTACTATGGTTTTCCCATTTTATCTTGGTCTAGTGATGTTACCTTGGATTGTGGGTTTAATTTCACGCTGAAACAGTGATGAGGTCGAACAATAGACTTTAATTACTACTCTCACTCTTGCCTTCCACCACCTGGTCATTTGCCTAAAAAACAATATGTATTGAAACTCTCAATGATTTAAAGTAATGTGGTGTAGTGTATCCAATAGAGGTGCAACATGAGAAACCCCAGCACATGCAGGGTGTAACTACATATACACCCGACAGGAAGTGGAAATTAAACAAAGGAAATGGAGGTCACACATAGGAACCAGACATAGGAGGCGTAGAGGGTCCTGCTACCAGATAAAAAGGAACATTTTACATAATTGTTTTCTCTATTAACACATTATAATGTAATGAGTTCCACATTCTCTGCCACTATGGGGAAATGAGTAGAATAAGTAGTGGAGTTATGAGCAGTAGGAAATTACAGCATCATTGTTCACATTATAATTAAATAGTGGACAATGTTGCTGTATTACAAAATAAATGCTTTACATTATTTATGATTTTTTTCTTATTTTTACATAATACCTGTCCAGACTCTGACCTTTCCATTGATACTTCTTATGACCCTGTACCCACTATGGTTTCAGAGATACAATGGTCCAAAGGACCCCTGCGTCTCCTATGAAGAAGATTCCATGCCTGACTGGGGGAAGTTTCATTTTCCAAGACGTCAGCCCATTTTGAAAGAAGCTCGCCCTCCCCTGGCTTTGAGACATTGACGACTTGATCAGTGCATCCTCCACATCCTAACAGGAAAGCGGAGGAAGTGCTCAGCTCAATATCTGCAGTGGAAGGGTTAAGTGACAATATCGGATTAAAGCAGTTATAACAACAAAAAGAGCTTCTTTTAATAGAGATTTTTGATGTTTATTGTGATTTTCCTCATTCTTCCAACAGATGTTTCCAGGACACAACCAATCAGAGGTCGTGGAATTTTTCCTCCTTGGGTTTCAGGTTTCGCACAACTCCAGAATTATTCTTTTCTCATTCTTTCTTGGTGTCTACATATTAACACTGACTGGAAACCTTATGATCATAATGTTGGTTTCCACCAATCGTCACCTTCATTCTCCAATGTACTTTTTCCTCAGTCACTTGTCGTTTTCGGACATCATGCTCAGCTCATCCATTAATCCATATTTATTACAGATCACCTTACACAATGGCGGCCGTTTAACAGTGACTCAGTGTCTCATTCAGTTTAGTTTCTTTGCAGTTCCCACCAATTCAGAATGTCACCTTCTCACCGTGATGTCCTATGACAGATATGTGGCCGTCTGTAAGCCCCTGCATTATCAAACTATTATGGTTTTTTCATTGTGTCTTGTTCTAGTGATGTCATCTTGGATTGTGGGTTTAGTTTTCACACTGATTATTGTAGTTTTCTTAAATCGATTAAATTTCTGTTATTCCGGTGACATTGACCACTTCTTCTGTGATTTTGCTCCTCTTGTTCAGCTTTCATGTTCAGACACAACAATTGTGCAGCTTGTAGTTTTCATATTAGCCACTCCAGAATTAATCATTGAAACTGTGTTTATCATTTCCACATATGTTTGTATCTTTCTCGCTATACATAGAATATCGTCCACCACTGGGAAACAGAAAGCCTTTTCCACGTGCAGCTCCCACCTTGCTGTTGTGTGCATGTATTACGGGGCACTTATTGCTATATATGTGTTTTCATCTTTAGAACATTCATTCAGTATGAGTAAGATTGCGTCATTCATGTATACAGTTGTGACGCCTTTCTTCAATCCGATAATATACAGCTTGAAAACCAAGGAAATCAAGAACACTATAACGGCATTTTGGAAGAAATACAAACAACGTTGTTAGGAGTATCATATACGATTTTTTATCACAATACCTATTTTTCTCACTCATTTTATTGGCGATTAGACAAAGTGAGTGAGATACGGTCCTTACATATGGTCATTCCTTCTATGGCTGTTCAATTACTCTCCTCTGCTACCAGTATTTTTTTTTTAATTTTTACCCCTACTGTCATTGGCTGTGTCATTGTAAGCAACAGCTTGGGCTCTCACACACCACCACCAGTTTCATAGGCTTAATAGTGAGGTGATTGTCAATATTTATTTTCTTCTACAAAAAGAAGGTTTGTAGTACTACCACTGATGAAGCTCACGCACTTTATGTGCGAAACGCGTCGGTGTCTGCCACATTTTATTTGGTTTTAAATTTGGCTTAATAAATACGTTTTAGCATTTGTATCGGTACATCTTGTCTCCTTCGATCTGAGTCCTGGTGATTCCATAGAGCACTAATACCGCCCGTATAATGGCTTTAACAAGATTGTGCCGCAGGTCAAACAATCTGGAGGCTCTTACATCTGGGTCTGATTGAGACCACTCAAAAGGTGAGTAAACCTTACTCCTGCCACATCTAATGGGAAGACTGCGAGAATATAATCTGCACTCAGATACGATTTTCCCTATCTCGTTTATGAGAAAAAATTCGGGAGCAGTATGGCGTTTGGGGAGGCCTTATAATGACCCAGATGCATTGATACTTGAGCTCAATAAGCTATATACAGTCAGGTCCAGAAATATTGGGACATGGACACAATTCTAACATCTTTGGTTCTATACACCACCACAATGGAGTTGGAATGAAACAAACACAATGTGCTTTAACTGCAGACTGTCAGCTTTAATATGAGGGTATGTACATCCAACTCAGGTGAACGGTGTAGGACTTACAGCAGTTTGCAGATGTGCCTCCCACTTGTTAAGGGACCAAAGGTAATGGGACGATTGGCTTCTCAGCAGTTCCATGGCCAGGTGTGTGATATTCCCTCATTACCCCAATTACAATGTGCAGAAAAAAGGCCCAGAGTTCATTTCAAGTGTGCTATTTGCATTTGGAATCTGTTGCTGTCAACTCTCAAGATGAGATTCAAAGAGCTGTCACTATCAGTGAAGCAAGCCATCATTAGGCTGAAGAAACAAAACAAACCCATCAGAGAGATAGCAAGAACATTAGGTGTGGCCAAAACAACTGTTTGGAACATTCTCAAAAAGAAGGAACGCACCGGTGAGCTCAGCAACACCAAAAGACCCGGGAGACCACGGAAAACAACTGTGGTGGATGACCGAATAATTCTTTCCCTGGTGAAGAAAACACCCTTCACAACAGTTGGCCAGATCAAGAACACTCTCCAGGAGGTAGGTGTATGTGTGTCAAAGTCAACAATCAAGAGAAGACTTCACCAGAGTGAATACAGAGGGTTCACCACCAGATGTAAACCATTGGTGAGCCTCAAAGACAGGAAGGCCAGATTAGAATTTGCCAAACAACACATAACAAAGCCTTCACAGATCTGGAACAAGATCCTATGGACAGATGAGAACAAGATCAACTTGTACCAGAGTGATGGGAAGAGAAGAGTATGGAGAAGGAAAGGAACTGCTCATGATCCTATGCATACTACCTCATCAGTGAAGCATGGTGGTGGTAGTGTCATGGCGTGGGCATGTATGGCTGCCAATGGAACTGGTTCTCTTGTATTTATTGATGATGTGACGCTGACAAAGCAGCAGGGTGAATTCTGAAGTGTTTGGGGCAATATTATCTGCTCACATTCAGCCAAATGCTGCAGAACTCATTGGACGGCGCTTCACAGTGCAGATGGACAATGACCCAAAGCATACTGCAAAAGCAACCAAAGAGTTTTTGAAGGGACAGAAGTGGAATGTTATGCAATGGCCAAGTCAATCACCTGACCTGAATCCCTGTTACATCCTTGACCCCCGCAGCACTTCCTGGGGGGTCAGGGCGCCAGGTGGCATCGCTGGCTAGTCTGTTGCCAGTACTAAGGGCTGGCAAAATGGCATCTGACGGGGCGGAGCTAGGCATAAGTGCTAGGAGCCATCAGCCTTTAAGAGAGGCTGAGAGGACTTGCTCCTTGAACTGTCGTGGGAGTAAATTGGAGTGGAGTCTAGTTCCTGCATCGCCTGCTTTATTGCTAATCTCATTCTGTCTGATCTGTTATTGACCTGTTTCTGTCTGAGGACCTGTATACATTTTGACCTGGCTATCCCTATCGAGGCCTGGCAGAGCATCACCAGGGATGAAACCCAGCGTCTGCTGATGTCTATGCGTTCCAGACTTCAGGCTGTGATTGACTGCAAAGGATTTGCAACCAAGTATTATGAAGGGAAAGTTTGATTTATGATTATTATTCTGCCCCACCATTACCTTTGGTCCCTTAACAAGTGGGGGCACATCTGCAAACTGCTATAAGTCCTACACCGTTCATCTGAGTTGGATGTACATACCCTCAAATTAAAGCTGACAGTCTGCAGTTCCCAAACTGGGAACTCAGGAACATAAACTAGAAAGTAATATACATGAACTAGAAATAACAAGGAGAAGAACCAGACAGATAACATAAACAATACGGCAAAACCATAAACGTGAATCAGACACAAACTCAGGCAAAAGTACAATAGGGATATGCGAGAGAATGGTCGATAGGGATAGCCAGGTCAAAACGTATACAGGTCCTCAGCCAGAAACAGGTCAATAACAGATCAGACAGAATGAGATTAGCAATAAAGCAGGCGATGCAGGAACTAGACTCCACTCCAATTTACTCCCACGACAGTTCAAGGAGCAAGTCCTCTCAGCCTCTTTTAAAGGCTGATGGCTTCTTGCACTTATGCCTAGCTCCGCCCCCTCAGATGCCGTTTTGCCAGCCCTTACTACTGGCAACAGACTAGCCAGCGATGCCACCTGGCGCCCTGACCCCCCAGGAAGTGCTGCGGGGGTCAAGGATGTAACAGGGATTCAGGTCAGGTGATTGACTTGGCCATTGCATAACATTCCACTTCTGTCCCTTCAAAAACTTTTTTGTTGCTTTTGCAGTATGCTTTGGGTCATTGTCCATCTGCACTGTGAAACGCCGTCCAATGAGTTCTGCAGCATTTGGCTGAATGTGAGCAGATAATATTGTCCGAAATACTTCAGAATTCATCCTGCTGCTTTGTCAGCAGTCACATCATCAATAAATACAAGAGAACCAGTTCCATTGGCAGCCATACATGCCCACGCCATGACACTACCACCACCATGCTTCACTGATGAGGTAGTATGCTTAGGATCATGAGCAGTTCCTTTCCTTCTCCATACTCTTCTCTTCTCATCACTCTGGTACAAGTTGATCTTGGTCTCATCTGTCCATAGGATCTTGTTCCGGAACTGTGAAGGCTTTGTTAGGTGTTGTTTGGCAAACTCTAATCTGGCCTTCCTGTTTTTGAGGCTCACCAATGGTTTACAACTGGTGGTGAACCCTCTGTATTCACTCTGGTGAAGTCTTCTCTTGATTGTTGACTTTGACACACATACACCTACCTCCTGGAGAGTGTTCTTGATCATGCCAACTGTTGCGAAGGGTGTTTTCTTCACCAGGGAAAGAATTCTTCGGTCATCCACCACAGTTGTTTTCCATGGTCTCCCGGGTCTTTTGGTGTTGCTGAGCTCACCAGTGCGTTCCTTCTTTTTGAGAATGTTCCAAACAGTTGTTTTGGCCATGCCTAATGTTCTTGCTATCTCTCTGATGGGTTTGTTTTGTTTCTTCAGCCTAATGATGGCTTGCTTCACTGATTGTGACAGCTCTTTGAATCTCATCTTGAGAGTTGACAGCAACAGATTCCAAATGCAAATAGCACACTTGAAATGAACTCTGGGGTAATGAGGGAATATCACACACCTGGCCATGGAACAGCTGAGAAGCCAATTGTCCCATTACCTTTATTATTATTATTATTCTTTATTTATAAAGTGCCAGCATATTCCGCAGTGCTGTACAATATGCACAGTATAGAGAGGGTTACAATATATTGAACAACATTTGACAAACAGTACAGGAGGAGATGAGGGCCCTATTCCCGTAGGAACTCACAATCTGGGAGGGTTGGGGTTGGAAACAGGAGGAGAGGACTGCAAGGTAAGAGTGATTGATGGTTGCGTCAGTGAGTTGGGTGGTAGGCTTCCCTAAATAGGAACGTTTTAAGGGGGCGTTTGAAGGAAGAGAAGTTAGGGGAAAGTCTGACAATGCGAGGGAGAGCGTTCCAGAGAGTGGGGGCTGCGCGTGAGAAATCCTGCAGTCTATCATGGGAAGAGGTGATGCGGGGAGAAGCTAGGCGCAGGTCACTGTTTTACCTTAGGGAGCGGGCTGGGGTGTATTTGGTGATTAGTGAGGACAGGTAGTGGGGAGCTGAGTTAGTGAGGGTTTTGTAGGTAAGGATAAGGATTTTGAACTTAATTCTGCAGTGGATGGGGAGCCAGTGAAAGGACTCGCAGAGGGGAGCAGCAGAGACAGAGCGGCGGGTGAGGTGAATTAGCCTGGCGGAGGCGTTCAGGATGGATTGTAGGGTGGAGAGGCGGGACAGAGGGAGGCCAGATAAGAGATTATTGCAATAGTCGAGTCGGGAGATTACCAGGGCGTGTATGAGTTGTTTTGTGGTGACAGCGGTAAGAAATGGCTGAATTCTTGAAATATTACGCAGTTGGTATCGGCAGGAGGAGGAAAGAGACTTGATGTGGGGGATGAAGGAAAGAGCAGAGTCAAGTGTAACTCCAAGACAGCGAACTTGGTTTGATGGGGAGATGGTGATACCCTCCACCGTGATAGAGAAGTCAGGAGGTGGGGAGGCATTGGAGGGAGGAATAAGTAGGAGTTCAGTCTTTGACATGTTGATCTTTAGGTGGTGGGAGGCCATCCAGGAGGAGATGCCAGATAAACAGTCACTGACTTTTGAAAGGACAGGGGGAGAGAGTTCAGGGGTAGAGAGGTAGAACTGAGTGTCATCAGCGTAGAGGTGGTAATTAAAGCCAAAGCTGTTGATGATTTTGCCCCGGGAGGAGGTGTAGATGGAAAAGAGAAGAGGACCAAGGACAGAGTCTTGAGGTACACCAACAGATAGAGGCAATGAAGAGGAGGAGTTACCAGCAAAGGACACACAGAAGGACCTGTTGGATAAATAGGAGTCAACCCAAGCAAGTGCAGTGTCACCGAGACCCAGAGAGTTGAGGGTCTGTAGAAGGAGGGGGTGGTCAACAGTGTCAAAAGCAGCCGAGAGGTCAAGCAGGATGAGAATAGAATAGTGGCCGTGTTTTTAGCAGTTAGGAGGTCGTTGGTGACTTTGGTGAGGGCAGTTTCAGTTGAGTGTAGGGGACGGAAGCCAGATTGCAGGGGGTCAAGTAGGGAATTGGAGGACAGGAGGAGGGAGAGGCGGTTGAAGACTAGTTTTTCTAAGAGCTTAGAGGTAAAGGGAAGCAGGGATACAGGGCGGTAGTTGGATGGAGAGTTGGGATCGAGGGATGGTTTCTTTAGTGAAGGGGTAACTAGCGCGTGTTTGAAGGCGGATGGAAAGGAGCCAGTGGAGAGAGATAGGTTGAAGATGTGTGTGATAGCAGGGGTGAGGGAGGAGGAGAGGGGAGGAATTAGATGTGAGGGAATGGGGTCGAGCAGGCACGTGGTGAGATGTGAGGAGGACAATAAGGAATTGACTTCCTCCTCAGTGGCTGGGAGGAAGCGGCAGAGGGTGGCAGAGGGGACCTGTGGGAGTGGAGGTGGCAGATAACTATCTTGTGTTGGGATGTTGCTTCTGATAGTTAGAGTTTTACTGAGGAAGTAGTCTGCCAGGTCTTGAGCGCTGAAGGCAGCTGTGGGGGGAGGTGCAGGTGGGTAGAGGAGTGTGTTGAAGGTGGACCAGAGCCGTTTAGAGTTGGAGGACAGCGTAGATATGAGAGATGAGAAGAAGGATTGTTTGGCCAAGTGGAGGGCAGAGGTGTATGACCGGAGAATAAACTTGAAGTGAACAAAATCAGCTTCAGAGCGGGATTTCCTCCAGGCACGCTCTGCAGTGCGGGAGCATCTTTGCAGGTAGCGAGTTTGGAGGGTGTGCCAGGGCTGAAGCTGGCGGTGTGGGGCCTTACAGAGTCGAAGAGGAGCAAGAGTGTCTAGAGCAGAGATAAGAGTAGTGTTGTAGTGATTAGTGGCAGCATCAGGGCAGGTGAAGGATGAGGTGTGAGGGAGGTGGTGAAGTAGATTGGAGAATTGATGGGGATCCACAGCATGTAGATTTCTGCGAGTGTGTGTGCGGGGTGGGAGAGCAGGGTGTTTAGGAAGTCCAGATAGGTTGAAAGAGAGAAGGTGGTGGTCAGAGATGGGGAAAGGGTGACAGTTGAACTCAGAAATGGAGCAGAGGTTGGAAAAGACAAGGTCAATAGCGTGATCATCGCGGTGGGTAAGGAGGAGGGAGGATTGTGTGAGTCCAAGGGAGGACGTGAGTGAAAGAAGTTTGGAGGCAGCAGGGACGGAAGGATCATCAATGGGAATGTTGAAGTCCCCGAGAATTAGGCATGGAAGATTAGAAGACAGGAAGTGAGAAAGCCAGCTAGCAAAGTGGTCAAAGAACTGGGAGGTTGGTCCCGGTGGGCGGTAGATGACTGCCACCCTGAGAGCCAGAGGAGAGAACAGGCAGATGCAGTGTGTCTCGAAGGAGGAGAAGGAGAGGGATGGGGTGGAGGGAGATGCTGGTAGGTGCAGGTGGGAGAGAGCAGGATTCCGACCCCGCCACCATTTCTCTCACCCGGTCTGGGGGTATGGCTGAAGTGTAGACCGCCATGTGAGAGAGCAGCAATGGAGGCCGTGTCAGAGGGAGTTAGCCAGGTTTCAGTTAAAGCTAGGAGGTTGAAGGAGTTTGAAAGGAAGAGGTCATGGATGGCTGTGAGTTTGTTGCACACAGAGCGAGCGTTCAAGAGGGCGCAGGAGAAAGAGGACCGGCGCTGAGGGATTATGGGAATGAGGTTGCTGGGCTTGCAGGGAGGTGATTTATGTGCGATGGAGATAGGATGAGAGGGAAGTATTGGATGCGTTGTGGGGCCATGGTTAGGGGATATGTCACCTGCATAGAGTAACAGCAGGAGGGTGAGAAAGAGAAGGTGGGAATGGGATTTGTGTGAGTGGGAGTGATTGGCAGCACGAGAGTTAGAGGGAGACCGTGTTCTGAGGAAACAAAGGAGCTCATGCGAGGCCATCATGTGGGACGAGAGGAGGGAGGGAGAGATGCAGATAGTGTAGGGGTCGGTGGTAGAGTTGCAGGAGTTCCATTTAAGGAGCTTTGGTCCCTTAACAAGTGGGAGGCACATCTGCAAACTGCTGTAAGTCCTACACCATTCACCTGAGTTGGATGTACATACCCTCAAATTAAAGCTGACAGTCTGCAGTTAAAGCACATTGTGTTTGTTTCATTCCAACTCCATTGTGGTGGTGTATAGAGCCAAAGATGTTAGAATTGTGTCCATGTCCCAATATTTCTGGACCTGACTGTATATTGTGAGTGTATCTATACACATATAACACATTGTCCATCATCGTATTTTGGTATTGCACCATTGTCTTTTGTCTTTTATTTTTTTTGAGGTTCTTCGACCCTTGGCAGTAGAAATCGAAATCTCGATTAGTTATTTAAGTATACCATTGAGGTAATTTATACCCTTATCTGTACAATACTGCATGATATATTCAGATAATATAGCTTTATATATCTGCACACCACTGTATGGTGCATTTGTGTTTAACTGCATGGTTTTTACTTGCATAACACTGGTTGGTGCTTTTCATAGAATATTGAGTGATTTTTCTGCATGTTCTCATCTCTTTGTGCTCCTCTCCACGGTTACTAAAATTTTAATTATTTGTATATGTATAGGTAATTTTAGGGATTTTCTTAACTTGGAGTGTTTTGAGCACCATCTGTATATATACAGGTTTTTTTTTGGTGTTGAGTGCGATTAAATTTGGGTTTTTATTACCCACATCCTCCCAGGTGCCATTAAACAGTTAAGAGTCTGGCCTTTCTAATGATACTTAACATGACCATCAACAATCTAAAAGAAAATAAAAACAAGCAAAAAATGTTTTGTTTTTATTATTATTTTTGTTCCATAGCAACGGCACGTATAAAATGAGCAATAACACTGCCATTATTCATTTTCACATATTTCACGCTGGGAGCAAGTTCAGTGTTTTATAAATAGTCATATTATTCATAAAACACAATGAGACATAATACAAGAGAAAAATTGTGTTTTTTTCCAGTTTCAGTTAAAGATTAGTGATGAGCCGAACACCCCCGTGTACGGTTCGCATTCGAACTCGAACAATTTCAAAAGTTCGAGTTCGAACTCGAACTCGAACCGAACTCAATGCAAGTCAATGGGACTCGAAAGTTAGATTTTTAGAGTGCCCTCCAAGAGGGCATATATGCAACATATTTGCCATAAAAGGTGTAGGAGGGTCCGGGTAGTGCCCTGGGGCACAGGAAACAAGGACAAAAAGTTTTAAAAAAAGACGTTTTTAAAGGAACAGTGAGCTTTCCATGAAATAAAGGTTAAGAATAAAACCGAAACATTCCTTCAAATATCGTGCCTAGGAGGTCCCCATAACCTGCCCGTGAAGTGGCGGATTTGTAGGATGTATAGAAACATTTAAAAAACTAAAATATGACGTTTCAAATGATGGTAAATGGTTTTCCTTTAATCTATTCATAAACAACTGCTTGGGGCGGCAGGCTGTATGAAAAGAGACGTTTTAGGATACGCAGAACAAGTTTAGTGATTTTTTGGCTAAATTATGGTGAAACGTTTCCTGGCTTTGGATGAAAGTAACAATAGGTGCTTTAAAATTGGGCCTTTAGTGTCGACAACAGTGCCGTCACACAGTAACCCCTCTGTGGTATTGTGGAAGAGTGCAGGGTTGGACCCTGTGGTCAAATATTAAAATGATATGAATCTGGTACAGGCGTCAGTGCACCCAAATATTTTGCCTTTGGTGGCAGCAAGTGCCTTCACACCGTAACCCTTCTGAGGTATTGTGGATGAGTGCAGTGGTGGAGGTTTTGGTAATGCAGAAGAGATCCCCGATCTATTCAGTTACATCAGCAGCTATAACAAAACTGGGTCAGCAATGTTTAGGCACTTGTACTGCGCTACTGTATATGGTGAGAATCAGCGCACACCAGTAGCAACAGGAAGCAAACAGAACAGGCAGGGAATACACAGAGAGAATAGTCAAATGGCAGCCCAAATTGGCAACAGATCAGGTCCTCAGAACAAGCAGGGTCAGCAACAAGTATACAAACTGATTCGGTAAGCTAGCGATGCGGGAATAAAGGCTGAGACACATTGAGCGTGTAGCGATGCACAGCGTAGCGAAGCAAACATTTTGCAGGCTTGACTTCACTCCGCTCTGCCTCGCAGCCTGTCTGCACTGCATTACGTTTGCTTCTCACCGCACTGGACTGGAATCCACTAACTAAATTAAAATGTACACACAAAACCATTTTATTTTCACAAAGCACATGTTATATAGGCAAAAAAATGTTTCTACTCAATAAAATACATCAAAAATTACTGTTAATTTAATAGGAATAGTATAAAAATATAAAAAAAGGTAACCCCCTGATCATATATATTATAGGGAGACGGAGCGCTGTGTATAGAGTAGGGATGCATTGATACCACACACAGACATATACGTATATATCAACACGCAGACCTATATATACGTATATATAAACACGCAGATATATATATTTACACCCACCCACAGACATCAGACCATATATACACATACGCATATGGGGGTGGCATGTGGACAAGCTCAACTAAATGCGCCCCCCCATTTGGCTGATCCCTCCAGAAGAAATGTTGAACCTGACAGAGCAGAGAATATATATATTATTCTCTGCTCTATCGGGCTCAACATTTCTTCTGGAGGGATCAGCCAAATTGGAGGGGGGGGCAATTATTTGCCAAAATGTGTGTGTAATACAAGTCTGGATATATATATTTATAAGAATATATATATATCTTATGAAAATTGTGGAATTACGAATGAAACAAGCCGAAACGAAAATTTGATATCAACACGCAGACCTATATATACGTATATATCAACATGCAGATATAAATATACACCCACCCACAGACCTCAGACCATATATACACATACGCACACGGGGAGGTGGCATGTGGACAATCTCAACTAAATGCGCCCCCCCATTTGGCTGATCCCTCCAGAAGAAATGTTGAACCCGACAGAGCAGGGAATATATATATATTATTCTCTGCTCTATCGGGTTCAACATTTATTCTGGAGGGATCAGCCAAATGGGGGTGGGGCAATTAGTTGCCAAAATGTGTGGGTAATACAAGTCTGGATATATATATTTATAAGAATATAGATATATATCTTATCTATATATATATATATCATACCTGCCCTTACCTTCCCCTATAAATTTGCTAAAAATATACACACAAAAAAAACAAACCACTGCCTGAGACCCCGCGCAGCCCACATAATTAAATACATTCAGCCAGGTAGAATACCATTCGTCTAAGTCAAAACGAAATAGACCGAAAATTTCCGATATCACAAAATGAAAGTCAATACGAAAAAGGTGGCTCTCTAATTAGGCGAGTTAGGTGGCCGCCTAAGGCCTCCTGCTCATGGATCCCTTGCAGCCACCTAACTTGCCTGCAGCGGATGATCAGGGGCCCTTATAGGCATCACTACAGAGGGGCAATTGCCCTCCCCTAGGTCATCCCTTGCCCTTGCCAGGGATCGTCAGGCTGCTGTGATAAATCTGTGTTCCACCAGACGCTGCGCTTACAGTGCAGCCTACTGAAGACCGGTGGCCCCCTCTGGCAATGTAATCAGAGGGGGCTGGATGGGTGCCCGATTTGGTTCACTGTTACACTGGTGGACTGGGTCTCTTTCTTCCTCCAATAGCCTTAGGACGCTGTGCCCTGTGGCTGACCTTCGGCCTGTCTGTCCTTCCCTCTCACTGAGGTGATTAAGGTCATTAAGTGACCCTCTCTGGGATTTGGGGTTCCTCACTGTTTGAGGTTTTGGGAGGGGTTTTTGGGGGCCCTCACAGTGGGTGGAAGGGGTTAAGAGGGCCACTCATTTTTGGGGAGGGATGAGGTCTTTCCTTATGGGGAAAGGAAGGGGGATGGGCACTCTCACTATGTGAAATTGGGGATTTAATGGGGGCACTCGCCTCGGGGGGAGGGTAATCACTCTGAGGTAAGGAGGGATAATCATTTTGGGTGCCCTGGCTACACTTGTTGTGTGTATTTGTGTGTTTGTGTCTATATGTATGTGTACTAGACCGTTTTAAACTTACTTTTCCTTCCTGCTGCCAATGGCTGCTCAGACACAGACAGCAGGAAGACAAAGTAAGTTTTAAACTTACTTCAGGGGTTATTCAGAAAGCACTGAAACCTTGTTCGGCACATTTCGGTGTGCTTCAGCGATTCCAAGTCGTCAACCCTGGGGTGATTTCACAATTCACAGCAGGGGTTCCAAAGTGGGCCGAACATGGAGTTGCCGAACTGCAGAAAAAAACAACAAAAAAAGGTACTCTGTCTTTCATTAAAAGGCGTTGAAACCAATAAAAATGCAAGAAAATGTATGGTAATAAAAAAAGGTCCTATAAAATATAATAAAACAGTCTGCTACAGAATAAAAAAAGATGCCTTTAAAAAAATTTGGGGAATCAAAACTTTTGCCTAAAAAAAATACCCCAAAAATGCAACAAAATAAATAAATAGGCTTTTTATTGAAAATGAAAAGAATAAACAATTAAATAATAATAATAAAATAAAAATAATAATATTTTTTTACATTGGATCCTATGGGATTCAGCTGTTTAAACCTGTTGAACAGAATCACTGTAAATCAGGTCATTTCTCTGACACTTCGGTGCAGTTTGCGTCTGTGAATAGATTAACCATTACTTCTCTATGGACAATTTCACTGCCATCAAAGATCGCCGAATTGCACTGTATTTTGCTGTGAATTCGACTATATTTGGAGAATTGCCAGCTTTTCGATTGGCCGAATGGCCACGAAATTGTACCATATGGAGAAATTCGGTGGCAAGTTGGCCGTTTATTGAATAACCCCTGAATCAAATTTCTCTTGCTCTTTTTTAGCCCGGCCAATTGTAAGGACCCGTATCCCTCTGTTCTATTCCTTTTTTCTGTTTCTTTTTTTTTTTCAGGTCAACAATTGTCATGCCCAGGTACCGGGATGGCACTGGGATATGGGGGATATGAACCCAGTATGCAGGTTTGCACAAATAATAGGTTGGTAGGGGTGGAGGAGGATGAAAGTATAAGGAAACTGACCAGGTTGGATTCTGTATGATGATGGGAAGCGTGGAAATAAATGCAGGAACCAGGAAACAAAATAAACAGGATCAAAATAGGCTTTTGCAGAGCAACAAATACACAGTACTTCACTTGAAGCACACAGGAGCTGAAATGAACCAGCAAAGGTCTGGCTGGGGCGTGGTGCCTTTATTCTGTGTGTGTGCCAGGTGTTTTGTGATTAACTGTTGCATTGCTGGAAGTGTTGGTTGCAGGTTACAGGGCAGGAACCGTACAGGGAATGCACCACCAGGGGGGTGTCAGGATGGTTGCAGTCATGGGGCATGACAACAATAAAGCACAAGGTTTTCTTTGCTTTTGAAATATCTAAAATATTTTAAAAAATATATATAAAATATCCTAAATCTTTATCTAATAAAATATCTAAGCCACTCAGATTTGTTGTGGAATCCTCCAATACCCCTTCCTGGTCTTATTATATCCCTTATGATTTTATCTAGTTCATATAAGCTGTTTATAGTTATTTTTTTAAATTTTTTATTTGAAAATAAAAATAAACAGCGGAAAAAAAAAACACTATCAAAAGGGGGGGGGGGGTGGGTAGCCTCCTTGAAATTCGTTTTTGCAGGTTGGGATGTCTGTCGTCAGAGGGCACGCCGTGTGACATCTCCCGCCCAGCCTGAAAAGGAGAGCGCAGAGACAGAAGAACAGAAAAGAAGACTGGAGAGGAGAGAGCAGAACAGAGATGAACAGAAGAGAAGACTGTCACACCGGACGGAGTATGAGCAGCAGCAGCAGCAGCAGCAGCAGCAGACAGACAGACAAACCTGGTGAGATCACCCCTGCCCTGCTTCATAAAAAAAAGACACCTCCCAAAAAGTAAAAAAATTATATTGCCTTACCCAGTAAAATAAAAACTCCAGACTGACTTATTTGCCCCCTCCCCTGCAAGTAAAAATACTTTATTTGGCCACCCATAAAAAACCCCAAAACAAAAAAAGATTTAAGGGGTCATTCAGAGAGAGCCAATATGGCCATGAAATTGCACCGAACGGTTAGTTTCTCCGTACGGTGCAATCTCGTGGCCATTCGGCGAGCAGGCAGTTCACCAAATTTTGGCAAATTGCCTGCACGTACGGTGCCTGTTCGACGGAAGTGAAACCCCCCATAGAGAAGACACCGGAAAGCTGAGAAATGTCAGTAAAATGCCCTGATTCGGCAGGTTTAATCAGGCGAATAGGTTTCAATGTTAGAAAAGTTCTCATTTCTTCTTAAATATTTAACCCCTTAGTGACCGGGCGGTTTTACACAAATTCGTCCTTTAGTGACCGCTGCTGTTTTTACGGTTCTGCTCTGTTCGTGTTTAGGTCAAATTTTCCTCTTACTCGTTTATTCA
>RXON01000287.1:0-19881 GCA_009667805.1 Leptobrachium leishanense
CCTGGAATAAAAGAAAAAAATAAATATCAGCAAATGAAATCCCGACATTATTCACAACTAGATGAAATGAAGTCATGCGCCGTGATCTTCTATATCCACATAAAAAGATACCGTACCATTTTTGACACTTTTTTATACATATAGCCATTTTTTGGAAAACCAACTGTATACTGTATTCATACATATTCAAAGTGGTTGGTGGCAGGATGAGTAAGGCTAGGGTCAGACAAACGCAGTGCGAACGCGCGTGCAGCCGCACTTTATCCCGGCCGTTGTAGCAGCAAATGACGGGCAATATACGAAGTACGGCCGCAAGAAAGTGCGGCCGCGCAACACAAGCGGCAAACAAATGCATTTTTTCGAGAACGTGATACCGCTAGTACTGACGTACAGAGTGTGCTGTGTCCGCTAGCGGCATGTGTGCGTGATTAGGAGACGTCAGACGCTGCTAATGTCCGGCCAACATAACATCCAGATGCAAAAAGGGTTTTATTGATGATCCGTACAAAATCACGGACGAAAATGCGCATCGTATGACCACTATCGCGTATTCCGTGAAAAAATACGTCCATTCGTTCGAACGCACTTTTCACAAACGACACGAAAAATGCATTCGTCTGATCCTAGCCTAAGTGGTAGTAATGGTGAGTAAACAAACATTTGTTCATGCTTCAATATTGAGCAACACACATTATCGTAACAGCACTGTGTTGTGGCGAATCAACTGAGAATATTAAGCATCACACTCAGATAAGACCATGGATTTAAAAAATATATATATTAACTACACCAATTGCAGAGGTGTCTGTGATGGACCCTGATGGGGAATCCAGGTAGAACTCATCTACAGAAAGAAAAAAACAGTTATAGGTAAGTATAGACTGAAAAATGCACAAATAAACCAGGGACAGGTAGTAGAGAGTGAGACACACAAACATACATACTGCAATGATTCCAGTCTGAGCCCTGTGGATGAGCCGATCCGGGTCAGCTCTGACCCCTGTCTGGTCCATCCATCTCTCACCTTCTGCTCCTGGTTTTCCCTGTAGCCTGCCAGGTCTCTGACCACCTGACCCAGATGGCACTGAACACCTCCCTTTATAAGCCAGTCTCTCCCATTCTTCTGTTCTCTGCTATAAGGATAATTTTGCTGCTTGTTATTTTACCTTTCCGGCTGCCTATATTCGCCTGTTATTTTCCTTTTGAATATTTTGTTCAGCTTATTTTTGGTTCCCTGTTTCCCTAGTCTGTTTATCCCTCCAGTTACCTCATCCTTATCATTTGTTTATTTTATTTTTTTGGTTATTCCTTTTCCCCTTCCTTGCTCATGTGCGATTTGTTTTGTGTGTTACCCTTGCTGTGCTGATCTTCCTCTGCACCGACCTAGGCTTGTCTGACTTTCCTCTCTGGTTCTGACTCCTGGCTTTCTTTTGACTATATTTTCTGTTGCTTTACCCAGCAGTAGTATTTTCCATTCCCTTTGCATTAAATCTGGCTACTTCAAGGACTGGTCCTTAGATTAGGATTTCCGTTCTGTGCTGCTGGGTGCCTGTAGTTGACATTCCTTTTAACTCTTGCTTTGCTTTTCTGGTGTGTACTGTAACCTATTGTCACGTTTGCTGTATCGCTCATCCTCGACAACCGTTGGTTGGACAAACCTCTAAACCCTCCGATCCTTGAGTGGTCGGGACCGCTAATCCTATAGCTCCCAGCCAGGAAGTACAGACACACCAGAAACACAGAGTACAACCTTGGTATATTAGCAGCAGGTCTCAGGTCAGAGCATGCACTCAGGCAGCAAGGGTTAATCTTAACAGCAGCTAAGGAGTAACCTGGATAAGGCTTATGCAGGTCGTTCATACACAAGGATTCAGAAATGGCGAGGTCAGGTAAACAATCCGAGTTGGCAACAGACGGGGTCCTCATACAATCAGGGTCAGTGTTATGCAGGGTCAGCATACAGTCTGAGTCTGTTCTGGGTAAAGCATACATACAAGCTTGGTCAGAGGGAGAATAGTCAAGAAGGCAGTCCGAGTCAGCAACAATCAGGTTCCTCATACAGTCCAGGTCAGCAACGTAGCAATGAAACAATGAATCAGTGACTCGAGTGAACGGTACACCAGCGATGCGGGAAACAAACTCCACGTCAATGCGACGAGTCAATTTGCACGCCCTGTCTATAAAGGCTGGCGGCTCCGTGTCATCATGCTGCGCCTCGCCCCCTCATTAGGCGCATGAACGCCAGGCTCAGCATGGACACTGGGCACCCGGCCAGCCAGCGATGCCGCCGGGTGCCTGACCCCCTCCTGAGACCCCCCAGGCGCCGAGTGTGTGACACCTATCTGCTATTCAGCTAGCGGCACTCCTGCCTTTTTGGGCTCCTAGCCCCATATATGGGCCCCACCTCAGCTCACGCCAGGTGCCCCCGTGCCACATACCAGGCAACAGAGTCATTGCCCCAGATGGATGACAAAGAGGTAAGTAGATGGTCAAAGACTGGCATCATTGGATCAATAGCTGGTATGCAGGCAGATGTCTGTCAGCAGGTATACAACACCTACAGAAACAAGGCAATGTGCACAGATGACAACCACCAATGCAAAGGCATTGGGAACTTCGGTCAACTGCAAACTATAAAAGGGGTTCACCTGAGATGGATGGGCTTCCCATTACACAGGCATCTGATATGAACCTTTCCATTCCATTAATATCTAAAATAAGTAGCATCAGGTCTAAATGTTCGCATAGAATCAAGTAGAGAATACAAAGCCTCCAGTGGTGCAGGTGACTAGTGCTATGCACAATAATGTAACTAGGGCTTATGTCTACTCAGTTCTGTAAACAAACATGTCCTCTACTAGACTTTTTAAATTTAATTAAATTCCTTACACTATCTCTAAAGATTTGTATAATATGGAATAAAAGTGAAACTATTTTGCAAAAGCTCTTGACAGTCAGGAGGTTTTGTATATGATATAGTAACAATGCCATGTATCTGAAAGGGATTTAAAAGGATCACAATTGAAGGAAAGGAGTATAAAATCTAAGTTCACTAGGTCAGTGTGAAACATTTTGAGCTTGCTTTAGAACAAATTATCATGCATTCAACTCGTGCCATCCACGGAAGATCTTTTTATTACACTGACTAATACATCCTTCAAAATAATTGTTTTTTGCGACTTGTACATAAGGGGCAAATAAGGATTTCTTTACAATATGAATATATTAAAAGTGGACTCGGCAACCTTACTTTATGTTCTTACAGGGACCCGAGGCAATTGTGAACAGGGTTCATGAAGCTTTCCTCAAGGAATTTCAAAATTCATTATTCTCACACAATATCCATGTAGTAAAATAATAATCACTGTGATGTATTTACAATACTAAGAATTAGGGTGAACTTAGAACAAATTATTTGCTTTATGCTAAAATAATGCATTTTTACATCCCTTATCTAAGCTAAACTGTATGGACAAAAGTATTGAGACATCTGGCCGTTACACCAATAGGGACGTTTATGACATCAAATCAGTATGGAGTCAGTCCCCATTTGAACAACTATGACCGCTTCCACTCTTCTGGGAAGGCTTTCCACAAGATTCTGGAATGCTTCTTTGGGCATTTTTCCCATTCTTTCAGTAAAACCTTTGTGCGATCAGGCACTGATTTTTGGACAAGAAGGTCTGGCTCGCTATCTCTGTTCCAGTCCATCCCAAAGGTGTTTGATGGGGTTGAAGTCAGGATTCTGTGTAGGCCAATTAACTTCCTCAAAACAAAACACATCCAACCATGTCTTTCTGGAACTTGATTCATGCACGGGGGTCACCGTAATGCTGGAATAGAAAAGAGCTCTTGAGAACAACCCAGTCATTTAATAAATGTTTGTAAATGCAGACTGCATGGCTAGGCGCTTGATTTTATACACTCATGGCAAAGGGTCTAATTGAAACACCCAAATTCAATATTAAGAGGTGTGTCCCAATACTTTTGCTCATATAGTGTACTACTTTGTCCTAAAATATTTAGTTTGTTCACCAAATTTTTAACCTCAGAAATGCCCTAAGATACCATACATATACCTTCACAAAGCTTTACAGTTATGTAGTCATGATTATCGAACATTTCATATATATGTTTCTTAATGATCATTGTTTGTTTTTTCAGATTTATAGGCGCTGTTGGCTAGTGTTTAAGAAGGCTTCAAGTAAAGGTCCTCGAAGATTGGAAAAGTTTCCTGATGAAAAAGCAGCCTATTTTAGGACATTCCACAAGGTATTTCCTTTTTTTTTTCTTTCTAATACAGGATGGTTCATAACTAGTGGCCATTTGTAGCTCTGGATGCCAGTGAAAAGGACTCTGGAGCAGAAAACCTGTAGATGGCAAAGTGCTTTTCAGGCAAATAGATAATTAATGTTTTAGTTGTCATGTTTTGCAGTAATTTTATTGATAATAATTAAACATTTTGAGCATTAAAAAAATATTCAGCAACATGATGTACACTTTATGTGTATATTATCCATTTGATTACTTGCTTGGCCTTAAATAAGTGAGCAGAGGCTGCTGACGGACTCTGCTCAATTTTTTTTATTTTTTTTGTGAATTTACTTGCCTTTTGTCCCTTGCTATATGCCTCTCCACCTCTTCGGCTTAGGAACTCCCAAACCTGAAAGTCCCTGCAGCTATCTAATGCAATTTGTACTCTTGAAACTTGCATAGCATAGGAGCCACAAATTACGCACTGCTACTTGACTTGCACACTTTACATATGCAAGTTCTGTAGCTCCTGCACAGAACAATGGATCGGAGCTGCTGCATACGCAGATCTGATCCAACGGCTGCCTCTGAGACCAATCGCTATAGCACCTGGTCTCTAAGAGGGTGATGATCGCACGCTCTCTGCCTGCTGACGTCACTGGTGACCGATCTGGTGGCCAGCAGCCGGGAAATTCAAAAATCCCAGTTGCTGATGATGTTGGGTTGGGTGGAAGAAATTACTCCACTTCACCCAGCGTTTTCACCCTATTAGGGTGGGGGGAGCACTCCACATCCTGACCACTTTAATACGAAGTGATCAGGATCAGTAGAGTGTCTCTTTAAAAGGAGTGAAGGTGGAGAGAATGAAAACAAAAAATAGAGATTGTCAACAACACCTTCTTTACTCAGTCTTTAATCAATGGGAGAAGACAATTATCAGAAGGACACTCCAAGCACCATCACTACAATTACATGTAGTGCTGCTGAATTCTTCTTGATTTAATATTTAATCTATATATTTGACTTCACAAATTTCGTACGGTTGTTTCTCATGACTCTGATCTTGTGACAGGACATACATGACACATAGATTCCATATGTAAGTGGAATAATTATGCCTCATAAGCAATCTCCTTAATCCCTTAAGGACCTATGACGTAACTGTTACGTCATAAATGCATTGACTTTAAAGACCGTTGGTCCTTAAGGGGTTAAGTTTGGTATCATGATGTATGAACAACAAGCAAGCACAAAGAACTAGAACCAAACCACTAGCTACATATATGCTTTGTCTCTTAACCAGTATAGTACCTACTCTTGGTAGGTGAACCGCAAACAATGCCTGGCAGTGAAACCGTGTGATTTGTGCACACATGTGATCAGCCCTGATATGTCAGGGCTGTTCTGTCTTTTGCATGTAATTGGACCGTGCATGTGTAACAAGCTTTGGGGGTGAAAACCAGGGGTTTAACAAAGGTTGAATGTTTTGGCCATAATTCCAAAAGACATGTTTTGTACGAAAACAACACTACACTTCACCAAAGAACACCATACCCACAGTAAAGCATCATGCTTTGGGGATGTTTTTCTTCAGCTGCAACTGGAGCCTTAGTCAAGGTAGAGGGAAATATGAACAGTTCCAATTACCAGTCAATATTGACACAAAACCTTCAGGCTTTTGCTAGAAAGCTGAACATGAAGAGGAACTTCATCTTTCAACATGACATCAACCCAAAGCATACATCCAAATCAACAAAGGATTGGCTTTGCCAGAAGATTAAAGTTTTGGAATGGCCCAGCCAGAGCCCAGGCCTGAATCCGATCGAAAATCTGTGGGGTGATCTGAAGAGGGCTGTGCACAGGAGATGCCATCACAATCTGACAGATTCGGAGTGTTTTTGCAAAAAGAGTGGGTAAATATTGCCAAGTCAAGCTGTACCATGCTGATAGACTCATACCCAAAAGGACTGAGTGCTGGAATAAAATCAAAAGGTGCTTCAACAAAGTTACATAGTTACATAGGCTGAAAAAAGACATGCGTCCATCGGGTTCAGCCTCTAGTAAAGTATTAGTTTAAGGGTTTGCACACTTATACAAACGTATTATTTTAGTTTTTTATTTTTTCTCCCTCCACCTAAAAGATTTCAGTTTGTTTCTTAATTTAGTTGTACAGTTTATAGGTCACATTAAAGGTGGACAAGGTTCTGAAATGATTTCTTGGCCTTTTTTTTTTTTTTACCTCACAGAAACCTGACATTTTAACAGGGGTATGTAGACGTTTGCTATAACCTGTGTGTGTATATATATATATATATATATCAATAAATTCGAATGTCGTGGAAAAGTTACCATATTTTTCGCTCCATAAGACGCACTTTTCTCCCCCCAAAAAGTCTTATGGAGCGAATGCCCCATGATATGCCTCCGCTCACCTGTCGCCGCTGCGTTAGGCTCCCTCTGAGCGTGCATCCGGCGGCAGGAAGCTTGGGCACTCGCCTGGGGGAGCCACGTGACCGCGATCTCGCGAGATCGCGGTCACGTGGCTCCCCCAGGCGAGTGCCCAAGCTTCCTGCCGCTGGACGCACGCTCAGAGGGAGCCTAACGTGGCAGCGACAGGTGAGCGGAGGCATATCCATGAGCTGCTGGGGCACATCCATGAGCGAGCTGGGGCACATCCATGAGCGAGCTGGGGCACATCCATGAGCGAGCTGGGGCACATCCATGAGCGAGCTGGGGCACATCCATGAGCGAGCTGGGGCACATCCATGAGCGAGCTGGGGCATATCCATGTGCTGGGGCATTACCCATGTGCTGGGGGATATATCCATGAGCTGGGGCATATCCATGAGCTGGGGGGCATATCCATAAGTTGGGGGGCAAATCCATGTGCTGGGGCAAATCCATGTGCTGGGGCATATCCATGTGCTGGGGCATATCCATGTGCTGGGGCATATCCATAAGCTGTGGGGCATATCCATGAGCTGGGGGACAGTATCCATGAGCTGGGGGGCATTATCCATGAGCTGGGGGGCATTATCCATGAGCTGGGGGACAGTATCCATGAGCTGGGGACAGTATCCATGAGCTGGGGGACAGTATCCATGAGCTGGGGGACAGTATCCATGAGCTGGGGACAGTATCCATGAGCTGGGGGACAGTATCCATGAGCTGGGGGCCAGTATCCATGAGTTGGGGGCCAGTATCCATGAGCTGGGGGCCAGTATCCATGAGCTGGGGGCAGTATCCATGAGCTGGGGGACAGTATCCATGAGCTGGGGACAGTATCCATGAGCTGGGGGCAGTATCCATGAGCTGGGGGCAGTATCCATGAGCTGGGGGCAGTATCCATGAGCTGGGGGCAGTATATCCATGAGAGGAGCTGGGGCAATATCCATTATTACACTATTTGATTTCAGAATATTTATTTTCCTGTTTTCCTCCTCTAAAAACTAGGTGCGTCTTATGGTCAGGTGCGTCTTATGGAGCGAAAAATACGGTAATTTATTTCATTAATTCAACTCAAATTGTGAAACTTGTGTATTAAATAAACTCCATGCACACAGACTGAAGTAGTTTAAGTCTTTGGTTCTTTTAATTGTGATGATTTGACTCACATTCAACAAAAACCCACCAATTCACTATCTCAACAAATTAGCTGATTGGCATGTCAACATATTCTAATCAACTCAAAACACCTGCAAAGGTTTCCTGAGCCATCAAAATGGTCTCTCATTATGGTTTACTAGGCTACACAATCATGGGGAAGACTGCTGATCTGACAGTTGTCCAGAAGACAATCATTGACACCCTTCACAAGGAGGGTAAGCATCAAAAATGCATTGCCAGAGTGCTGTATCCAGTTTTAGAGCACTTCATGCTTCCTTGTGCTGACAAGCTTTTTAAAGATGCTGATTTCATTTTCCAGCAGGATTTGGCAGCTGCCCACACTGCCAAAAGCACCATAAGTTGGTTAAATGAGCATGGTGTTGGTGTGCTTGACTGGCCAGAAATCTCACCAGACCTGAACCCCATAGAGAATATATAGGGTATTGTCAAGAGGAAAATGAAAAACAAGAGATCAAAAAATGCAGATGAGTGAGCTGAAGGCTACTGTCAGAAAAACCTGGGCTTCCATAGCACCTCAGCAGTGCCACAGACTGATCACCTCCACGCCACGCCGAATTCAGGCAGTAATTAAAGCAAAAGGAGCCCCTACCAAGTATTGAGAATATTTACAGTAAATGAACATACTTTCCAGAAGGCCAACAATTCACTAAAAAAATGTTTTTTTTTTTATTTGTTTTATGAAGTAATCTAATTTGTTGAGATAGTGAATTGGTGGGTTTTTGTTAAATGTGAGCCAAATCATCACAATTAAAAGAATGAATAAATGAACTTTTTCCCAACATTCTAATTTATTGAGATGCACCTGTATATATCACTAAATAGCTCTATGGATGCACTCAGGGTCTTAAGTAAAACAATAAGGGCCAAATTACATTCTAAAAGCAAATGTTTGCGCCGTCGCAAAAACGCATTAACGTGAGGGGTAAAACCCTTTGCGCCGAATTCCGTATTACATTGTCAGCGCAACAAACGCGCGTAATCGTCTACCGCGGGTGAACCTGCGCAAATGCTGCGCGAGCTTACTGTACGTCGCGCGTCCTATGCTTAACATTGTGAGCGCAAATGCGTATGTGCGCTGGTACTCGGATGGTATTACAATCTATGCGCAGGAATTAACGCATAGCCATTGCGCGCATAATTTTGGCAACTCCTAAAAGCTGGTGTTAATGGCAAATCTGAACGACCTGGCCGAACCCAAATACACCAGCCTATAAAAATTATGCAGCAAAGTATAGTTACACATTCTACTCATACCAAACCAATAAAATGGAGACGTTGTGTGTGCATTTATTATTGCTGCAGCATATATGCTCAGATTGATTTTGGCAGGCGCAAAAACTTAACGTGAGATAATTGTGGTCTTTAATTCTGTTTGGCTGAAACGCCTGAAAAAAACAGTACGCACACTGATTTCTGCGTGCAATTTTACTGCGCGAGCATTTTGTGCGCGTCCGTTTTACGCGCATTAATGCTCGACGGGATGAAAAAAGCGTGGATTGTAATTCCAGCGGTGATTTATGCGTTTAGAGCTATTTCAATATTCAGTATACACCCTTTTATTTAACCATTCACTTTACATATAATTACATCTCTATTATCAAACTATGCACACTGATTGTAAAGGCTTTTTTTATATATAATATATATATTTATTATTATTATTATTATTAATTTATTTTTAATTATAAATGTAGGCACAAATGCATCCATTTTAATTATGTTCTGGTTCTAAGTGTCCAGTCCTTGTAGATAGTAATGTCTTGGAATCCCAATGGGATGATAAAGTTCCATCGCACATGTGATAAATACGATAAAACTCCAAAGTTTAAGACTCCTAATTAAAGAAATATCCATATAATGTCAGTGCACACATTGTTTTACTATTATTATTTTGATGCAAGTTAACAGTTCACAACACTTTCCATGCACGTCTTCGCTTTGCCACAGGTTGACACCGATCTCCCAGCAAACCGGGGCTTTAATCACAACGGGCTGACCTCCTGCATGTCAGCCCTTGCTGTGGGACTGCCCCCCTGCTAGGGGAGTCATCGCTCATGTGTGCAATGTCGTCATAAAGAGGAAGTCCCCATGCTCAGCAAAACGTAGCATTCTCATTTTAGTGCGCTATTCCGGGGCAGGAGCTACCTTGGCACCTTTACCCGAAACGCAGCAATAACCCTTGGGATACTTGCTGTAGCGCTTCCTGGAGTCCATAGACGGCGCAGTGCCTTGAAGTGATAGAGGAAGGGAGACTTGGAACTATTTCTTTCCAGTCTCACTGTGCTTCTGGTGACAAAAAGCTATGGATCGGGCCATTCTTCTCGCCGCAGGATGAGACGTGAGTATCGGGTTTATGAGAGGGGGTTTAGGGGATGCTAAATGGTTTCGCAAATTTTCTTTTCCCCATTTTATCTCAAACTGCGGAATAGTGCCCAATGTATCGCAACTCTCTGACATATATTACTTTTGTATGCATGCTTTTCCTGGAATAATTTCCCCAATATTCAGACTAGGGATGAGCCGACCACCCCTGAGTTCGGTTCGCATTCGAACTCGAACAGTTTCAAAAGTTCGAGTTCGAACTCGAACCAAACTCAATGCAAGTCAATGGGACTTAAAAGTTCGGTTTTTAGAGTGCCCTGCAAGAGGGAATATATGCAAGATATTTGCCATAAAAGGTGTATGGGGGTCCGGGTAGTGCCCTGGGGGACAGGAAACAAGGACAAAAAGTTTAAAAAAAGATGTTTTTAAAGGAACAGTGAGTTTTCCATAAAATAAGGGTTAAAAATAAAAAAAATTCCTTCAAATATCGTGCCTAGGAGGTCCCCATAACCTGCCCGTGAAGTGGGCGGATTTGTAGGATGTATAGAAATATCGCCATCAAGACCCTCACACGACACCTTAGACAACCCTTAGGAGTTAAAATGCACAGGGACTGGCTACTATCCTGTTAGATGAAGAGAAATGTATTATATGTATAAAAGCAAGGTATTATTGTAACCGGAGTCAGACAGGTTCACTTCTAAAAACGGCGCCGGACCAGACACAAGTAAGGATTGTCCAAAGCACGAGTCTCTTCAGGAAAGGCAAACGTTTATTGTGTCGTCACACAAGTGCTCACACAGGATTGAATCGCAAAGAGTGAGCCCCCTTTTCACCCCGTGCAAGGGTCTTATACACAAAGATACGTAATTAGGTACATCCCAATTACCCACCTCCCGATGACACTTTATTCCACCCCACGTGGGTTAATACCTCCCATCATCAGCACAAGCACAAAGAACATTCCACATTTAACTATAAATTGATGCACTTCATGTTAGTTTGACAGTCTGTGATTTGTTGTGCTGTCTTTCTCCGGGCAGTGCCTCCTCCCTATAGGCTATGTTTATTCAGATAGCCTGGGGCCTGGTCTGTTTCTATGTTTTCTTTGTTCCTCTGCACATCTCAATGACCTTGCCCCTTCATAAATCTTCCTGTCTCTCCGTGCCAAGAGCCGGCCGATTCTGCCTGATTTTCTTGTTAGCTTTTCTAATCTACCACACATTCCTTAAATTCTATGTAAACTCTGCTCTTCTCATCTAAATAAAATCTATTCTATTTACTGGTGAACCAATATTCTGAACAAGATGGCTGCCTGGCTCATAGTAGCAACCATCTTCCAGCCTGATTCTCCTTCATTCCCCCCTTGGCTCAAGTGTTCAGGATCTTTTTCTGGCACTTGTAGCCATTACACTCCACTATTCTGAAACTCTGCATACTGGGGGGGCTTTCCGTTCACTGGGAACATTCCCTGTGGAATTATCAGTGGTATCTTCTGTGTTTGTGTGGGTGTCAGTGCTGTCCTTGCACAGTGGCCATATGCATAGCCCTATGCGGTATATCAGTATCCCTATGATCAAGACCACCACTATCATGAGTATCATGGATCCAATTGTGAGATAAATCTCCGGATCGAACCAAACCATTCTCCCATTGCTCCAAACCCACGGAGCGGATTCCAGCCTTCGGCAGCAATCCTCCTGGCGGTGCCCTGCAACTGTGCTACCTTTTCTTGGTGATCTTGAATTACCTGGTAATAGTCTGGGACTTCGTGTGTAGTGTTTCTGATGAAGATGCAACATTCATAATGCATTGTCATCTCGCACAATCCATTCAAAGCCGCACTGATCTGCTCAAGCGCCATATCATGTATCATCTGCACCTTTCGCAACTCACGCATTTCCAGATTCAGCAGCTGGATATCCATACTGGTTCTATTCAGAATCTCATCCATCAGATTGACATAGCTATTCAATCTCCTCATCATCTCTCCTCCCCATCCAGTCCATGCTGGCAACCATGTCCATATCCGATCCATCTTCGCAAACAATTCTCTCTTCGGTCTTTCAAACACCAGTGGGTACCTAGGGTGCAGTTCCGTGTCTGTGTTTGTGTCTTTCTCCCCTTAGTCTCTGAATTGGGACCAGCTTAGCCAAATAACACATTCCCGTTATTGTTGGTGGAACCCATGTGTAACACACTCTCCACAACACACCTGGTATCCCTCTTCTAACATGAATGGTGATAGGTGTAATGTTCCCTTTGCTAATTCCAACATCATTCGCCTCATTCGTCTCGTCGTTTCCAGCACACTCTGCATCCTCCAGACTCACTTGCAATTACTTCTTCTTGCTCACTCGTGAGTTTTCTGCACTGTATGTATAGATAATTTGAGTGTCCCTCTGTGTCAATTGTGTATATGTATGATGTCCAATTGAATTTGCTTGAGTAACACCCTTCCTTCTTATGTGTGTCTCTATTTGGCCCTATTTGGAAACACCACTCTGGGGGATATATGTACCCTATTATGGGGTATCCAGCCTCATACATTTCTGGTTGTTCTCTGGGTGGCCGAAAAGAGTGTATTGTGATATTCCCTGATGCGAACATACTCAGGTTCATAGGAACAGAAGCAAACGGGATATGAATTGTCTCTGGGTGCATTCTGCTGCACACCCAACATGCTTTCTGCCCAGATTTCTTAGCATAGTCATATTTAAATTGCACAAGTAAATGTCCTCTTGGCAATATCTCGGACGATATTTCTCGTTTTTTGTCTCCACATGGTACGGTTCTCCATCACCGGGTGCGTACCATTCCAGATATGGGAAATATCCACTTTCCCCACGTTGCTTGTACATTGGGGCATGCTCCACGTGAGAGTCCATAAATCAGATTAGCAAGATATAAAATCAGCACCACAAATGCCCCGAATGTCAGAATTCCTTGGGCAATTCTTTTCACAGTCACATAAACCCAATCCCTCCCCACCGGAATTTCAAAAGTAAAGAACATTTCTGGATGATCAAGGGTGGGGGGCGGGCCCCTAAAAAGCACCCTGTGGGTATCCCCCGTTGGCGGGTGGTCAGGACCTGTGGCCCATCAAAACACCCACTTGTTGATCCTCTGAATTCATCGGGGTTAGGATCATTTAGGTGCTCATGGCTGTGGTTTTTGTCAGCTTCAGCCTCAGCGGGTTGGTCTCGTTGGTAACGACCTTCCATGCTGGCTCAGGACTGGCTGCAGCTGCTTTTACTCTGGAGTGATGTATCCACGGGACCACCTCGGCAACCTTTACTGCTGTAGGGGTTGATAACAGGACAAGATAAGGACCTCTCAATTTTTGACCCAGTGGATCATTTTTCCACTCTTTTACCCATACTGAGTCACCCGGACAATACTTATGCAGTGAAGGATACAGAAAATGCGGTATATTATCCCCCACCCAAGTATTTAATTTCTGCATTGATTTACCCAGCATTACTACCTGATCATTTAGTTAGTTTCTCCCAATGCCCGAAGGTCCCCCTTAGTCCATTAATCAGAGGGTTGGCCGTCCAAACATAAGTTCGTACGGACTTAGCTTCAATTGGGGGGTTGGTCTGCACCTAATGTGCAAAAGGACTATCGGCAGCAAGTCCAACCAGCCTAATGACGTCTCTTGGCACAGTTTGGACATCAAAGTCTTTAGGGTGCGGTTCATTCTTTCAACTTTTCCCGAACTTTGGGGCCTGTAGGCAGTATGTAGCTTCCAGGTGATGCCCAGTAGCCGGGCAAGTTGTTGCAAACAGTTCTGGATGAATGCGGGGCCATTGTCTGACCCTATTTCGAGTGGAAGCCCGTAACGTGGTATTATTTCTTTCATCAGACTCTTTACTACTTCTGTAGTCTTTTCCGTTCTTGTTGGAAGGCTTCCACCCATCCTGTCAAAGTGCACACCATCACTAGTAAATATTTGTATCCTTTGCAGGGTGGCAGCACTGTAAAGTCTATTTGTAATGATGCCATTGGGGATAGCCCGATTGGCTGTTTCCCTGGGGGTTGAGATGGGCCTGTCTCTGGGTTGTTTTTGGCACATGTTACACACTGCTGAGCTGTTGCTTTGCAGATTGCTGACAATCCTGGTACGTAGAAATGTGGCTCCAACTGTTGCTCCATCATTTCTCTCCCTCCATGGGTACTTGCGTGAAGTGCTCTTACGATTTCAGGAGCCAGTGTTGCTGGTAGGACTATTCGTCCATTCTCCATCTGGAACCATCCATCTTCTCCATACCCTTCGGGTTCTTCTGTCAGCCACTTCTTTTCTTTCTCTGAGTACACAGGTGTCCATTCGCTCAGTGGCGCCGGTAAAAGTGCAGCTACCACTGATTTGGTTTGTATCGTGCCAATTCTCCATGATTTCCCCAGATGAATTCTTCTTTTGGGAAATAGTATCGCCATGCGAAAAATAACAAATCTTGTCTGTCTTGTGAATCTCTTACTGCTGGTATTAAAAAGTTCATTGCACTTTTCTTCATTCTTGGCAGTCTGTTCTTGATAAGGATCTCCTTGAGGAAGAACCTCACCAGTGGGACTTGATATTCTTCTGCTCCCAATTCTCCCAGACTGTGCAGTATTCGTGTGATTCGTGACGCGAAATTTTCTGCTCGTTCAACTTCAGTTGTTTCTTTGTCTTCCTCCTCCCCCACTATTTTTACGCCGAAGAATTTCAGCATCATCTTGTAGGCTTTGCGCAGTCTTTGCTGAACTTCTGAGGTGTTAACCATTAGGCGTGTCTCTTGCGGATTTAGGGGAATAGAGTAGAAATTTCGGCCTTGTGTTAGAGTTGGGAAAAGCCATTGGATGTAATCATGATTGAGTTCTAATAGTTCATAATCATCTTGCCATTTGTGCAATATTATTTCAATGAACTCGCCGTGGGGTTCAAACTTTCTCAAATTCATGTAGAACTCGTAATTTGGCATAGAGGATTGCGGTTCTTGCTTGCAGATCAATACTTTAGCTTTGTCTTCTGCTGGCGGTGGTGGTTTTGCAGCTGCTTTTGCGGCCTGGTCTGCGCGTCTATTACCTTTTGGAATTTCATCACGGCCTTTTTGGTGGCCACGACAGTGCATGATGCTGACAGCACTTGGTTTCCACACTGCTTCCAGGAGGGCCGCGATTTCAGCTGCATATTTGATTTGTTGTCCTGAAGATGTAAGTAGGCCTCTCTCTTTGTAGAGTGCACCATGTGCATGGACTGTCATGAAAGCGTACTTGGAATCTGTGTAGATATTTACTCTTTTGCCTTCAGAGATTTCAAGGGCTCTGATTAAAGCTGTTATTTCGGCCAATTGTGCAGATGTATGGCCTGGCAGTGGCTTTGCTTCGATGACTTCTTCTGTTGAGACTACTGCATAGCCGGAGACTTTCTTCCATCATCCATGTAGCTGCTACCATCAGTGAATAGCTGTAGATCGTATTTGTCTAGGGGTACGTCTTTCAAATCCGGCCTGCTACTGAACACTTCTTCCATGACTTGGAGGCATTCATGATCTGGATCCTCTTCACAGTCAGGCAGTAGAGTAGCAGGGTTTAAGGTAGCGATGAGGTCCAAATGAACCCGTGGATTTTCACACATCATGGCTTGGTACTTCGTCATCCGGCTGTTGCTGAACCAGTAGCCTCCCTTCACATCCAGCAGAGCCTTGACAGCGTGGGGCACCTTGACATGAAGAACTTGTCCAAGGATCAGCTTGTCTGCTTCTGCTATCATCATTGCGGTGGCAGCCACTGCTTTCAGGCATGGGGGTAGGCCGCAGGCCACAGGGTCGAGTTGCTTGGAGAGGTAGGCCACAGGCCTCAGCCATGAGCCAAAGGTCTGGACCAATACTCCTGTCGCTGTTTGATTATGTTCATGTACGAACAGCTGGAAAGGCTTGCTATGATCTGGCAGGCCCAGTGCAGGAGCTTCCATCAGCAGAGTCTTTAATTTCAGGAACGCTGCTGTTTGCTCTTCTTCCCAATGAAAGGGGTCTAGTTCTCCCCCCTTTGTGGCTTGATGAAGCGGCTTGGCAATATCGGCGAAGTTGGGGATCCACAGGCGGCAGAAGCCTGCAGCTCCCAGGAACTCACGGACTTGTCTCCTGGTCTTTGGTTGGGGTATGCGGCACACCGCTTCTTTTCTTTCTGCCCCCAGTGCACGTTTGGTACCTGTTAACTGGAAACCCAGGTATTTTACACTGTGTTTGCATATTTGTTCTTTCTTTTTAGAAACTCTGTAACCTGCTTGGCTTAGCAGATATAGCAGGGCTTTTGTGGCGGATAAACAGTCTTTTTCCGTGGGGGAAGCCAGTAATAAATCATCAACATATTGTAGTAACACTACTTTGTCTGGCTGAGCGTTGAAGGCGAGGAGATCTTGGCTAAGCGCGCATCCATTGTAGATACCTCCCACTGAAAAATAAAAAAAAACAAAAAAAAAAAAAAAACAGTCTTTTAAATCAAACACCGTGTAATATTTTGTATCTCCGGGAATTAATCTTGGACAGGGCGGTACTCTTGTGTGCCCTCTTTCAGTACTGGCAGTAGAGGTGTGTTCCATGGTGACACGCAGAATTTTAATATACCGTGATCTTTAAGTCTCTGTAAATGTATTTGTATATTCTGCTTGGCTTTCTGTGGGATATGATATTGTCTTAGGGCCACATGTTGTTGCGCCGGGCTTTAATTCAACTAATCTGGGCGGGTTTTCCTCCGCCCACACCTCAGGAATTCCAAGGAGTAGTGCGTGCGGATCCGGCGTGGCAGACAGAGTAGGTGCCGTGCGCCATTCTTCCTCCCTTGGCATAACTACTGCGATTTTCACAGATTGGGGTTGTGCGGGCTGGCTGGGTTATGCTGCCGAGCAAAGCTGCCACCCTCCGGCAGGTCTAATTGAGCGTGACCCCCGGAAGGAACGTAATTTGGGCTTGCAATTTGCACAGGATATCCCGCCCCAGGAGTTGGATGGGACATTCGGGCATATACAAAAATTCATGTTCAACATTATGCCCACCCACACTACATTTTCTAGAAGCAAGAAAAGGATATTTGGCAGACACTCCCATTGCTCCCATAATATCAACCTCATTTCCCATTGGAGGTGCAATTTGTTTAGTTACAACAGAATATTCGGCACCGGTATCAACCATAAAAACTTCATCTTTATTTCCCACTCTCATTGTGACCGTGGGCTCGTGGCTACCGAGCGGGATGGGCCCAGGTCCCCGTCAATATGCATCCTGCCCTTCAAATGATGTCCCCGCCAGTCCCACAAACCCCGCTCCATTCCCTTCACTTCTTTCATACCTTCCGTCTGTTACCTGGCCATTAGGGGCTTGACCTCCCGCCTCCCCAACTTCACCCTGTCCCCCAAATTTAGCCAAAAATGCAGGACAGTCGTTTTTCCAGTGACCTTCACCCCGGCACCACGCGCACTGATTGGGTCCTAGGGGTTCCCTAGGGGCTCCCCTACCTCTTCCTCTAGCCCCCCTACCCCTTGCCCTCCCTCTGTCTGGGCCACCTCGTCCTCCACCATTCCCCATGTATCCAACCACCCCGGTATGTCCCTTCTGTTTCTTTATTCCTCTAAATCCCGGTTATGATACACCTTATTAGCGATCTCAACTAACTCGCTAATACCTTTCCCAAAAACCCATCTATTCTCTGTATTTTGTTCTGTATATCCCTCTGTGACTGACCCACAAACGAAGAGTTAATTAACCTCTGATTTTCCGTCGCTTCAGGATCAATAGGACTATACATCCTGTACGCATCCAGCAATCTCTCTAGAAACGCACTCGGGATTCCTTAACCTCTTGCACCACATCTGCTATTTTTCCCATGTTTGTGGGCTTCTTCCCTCCCGCTTTAACACCCAATTACAGCGGTTCTGTATGTCTGCAGATGGGCAACTCCTTCAACTGTATTGTACGGCCATTTAGGATCTGTTTTGGGGTAGTGTTCCTCTGCCCATGCTTCTGGATGAGGCTTAGCGTCTGCTACGGCTTGGGCAAGTAAAATCTTTTGCGCGCTACTATTTATTCGGGCTCTCTCTTCTGTGGTGAACATTGTCAACATTAATTGCTGACAATCTGCCCATGTGGGGTTATGTGTGAGCATAACTGACTCTATCATACTGGCCACTGCTGCGGGATTTGTGGAATACAGTGGTGTGTGTGTTTTCCAATTAAAAAGATCCGTTGTCGTGAACGGGACGTATGTGTGTTGCATTGGCCCTGGATTCCCATCCGCCAATGGGGGGCCTGGCACCTCCCGCAAAGGCAACTGCATAGCACTCTTGTTAGAAGAATGTGTTGGTATGGCTCCCGGTGTTTATATATATTATTCGCTGCGCGTGTGGTAACTCCCTGGTTCTCATCCTCCTTTTCATCATCACCATTCCCGTGGGGCACTAATTTATATACGCTCCCATCAGGCATCTCAATCTTCTCTGGTGGAGCCTCTCTGTCCCCTCCACCCGCTGCGCCCTGCTCTTCCTCCGCAGCCACATGGGACGGAGCAGAGGGAGCTGACCGAGACACAGCAGCTGCCCGCTCCCCCTCTCCGCCCGCGCAACCGCGGCATTCACAGCTTCCCTAGCTGCCCCATAACATGATGGATAGGACGGGGGCAGACCATCACTCTCTTCCGGCTGTTCTACCAACACCGGTCTCCCTCTCTCCTCACAATTTGGGGGGTCCTGCTTCTTATTTTTCCCTGCAACCATTATAAAATGACTTTTATTTTTAATACAATATCTCCATATATCTATATACGGGTACTGTTCAGGATGTCCGTACTGCTCTGTGACTTGGGAGTGTACCTTCTGTACCAACTCCGGGTCCATTGACCCCTGCTCTGGCCATCCTGGGACTAATAACGGCCACACAACTGTACACATTACTTTTAACTTCTCTTTTGTCAATTCTACACCATAGTCATGAGTTTTATATAATGCATCGAAATTCCGCACCATGTATTCTAGGGGCGTCTCCCCCTCCTTTACCTTCTTGGGCTTTGATGACCCGTTACCCATTGTCACTCCTGAAAACAGTACCTTTTGCTATACAGATATATTATTTCAACAACAGTTAAAATCTACAGTCTGATACTTCAGCCAACAATTCGTTTGTGTCTGAGGCGCTTCCCCCTTCAGTAGCCGACTGCAGTCGCCTGAGCCGGAAACGTACGTTCGGGGTCCAAACTCATATTTGCTTCCTCGCGGAGCAAGTAGGCGCACGTTCACTCACAGCACTCGAGTCAATTCATTCACAGCACATACCGTATCAGATACTTTCAGCACAGAACAGAACATAAAACACTTAAACTCTTTCTACTAGCCGAGGGTGCATTCCCTCCTTTGTGGCTCCTTATACCCCGTAATTGTCACGGTAGCCCCCGCACCCCGGCGCCTGGCAGCAGCTTCCTCGCTGCTCGCTGGCCAGACGCCGAATGATATTGCGGTCGCTTCCGCACACGTGGGGAAGCGGGGGGCGGGGCCTGGCGGGCTGACGCGGACCCGCCGGGTTTAAAGCCCAGGCTCTCAGAAATGCCGGTGCCCTGACGTGGTAGTTACTTCCCGCAGAGCTCTTGCATATTTGGCTAACGACTATTCTGTGTATTGACCCCTTGGCATTGGCAAACGACTATTCTGTG
>RXON01000288.1:0-29504 GCA_009667805.1 Leptobrachium leishanense
TCGTGTTTTTCGGAACGTCTGTTCTCCTCGTTTCACAGTGTCTATTCGTTTTTACGTAAACTAATGGTTTTTCGGATACGATAATTATACGTTACGATAATTATACGATACGATAATTCTGCCATTGAGATTTTCTCATGTTTTACAAGAAGGATACATTGAGATTTCTCTGATTTTCCAGGAAGGATACATTGAGATGTGAATGATACAAAACTTAATTACAGAATCAGCGATATAAATACGATGTCCGAAATTCGTTCAGATCTGCCGTTTTCGGATCTTAAAATTTTCAGAAAATCGGCCGAATCCAAATGCACGAATCGGGAAATTTCGTGAAAATTCCGAAATTCCGAAACCCGAAATGCACATCCCTAGCTAAGATAACAAAATATACAGAGTAGGCAGAAAGGAGAGAAACCTAAGCTTGAGAGCGGTCACTGTAATGATCAGGTAATATACTAAGAGAAGAGTAAGGATACAAGCCAAAACCAGGAATCCAGAGGTACATAAAGCCAAGATACCCAACCCAAAGTCTAGATCATGAGAAATAAGGGTTGCTAGTGGAATAGGCAAAGGTCAATACACAGAAAAATTGAACATCATTAAACAATAATACGTGGTCAGGGGTAACCTGAGACCATGACAGGGCAGGGAACCTTAGGCAGAGCTGAGTTTATATAGCCTGGGAATGTCTCTCATTGGACGGTGTCAACCATGTGTGCCAGAATGTGGTCGTGCATTGAAAACATGGTGACGCAGCGTCAGTAGATTGTATTTTATAGCCATTTAGGTCAGTGACAGAGGGTAAAAAGCATTTTGCCTCAATATGCCTGACGGAATGACACACCGGCAAGCCAGCCTCAGCAGAAGAACCTATCGGGACAATGTCGTCAAACCCAGATTGCAAAATACTGGCAGCAACATAGGGGAACGATGCCGACCATGCAGAGGAGGACCATGAGATGATGTAGGTGCTGGTTGGATACGGGTCATGATAATAGCACGCTCAACATAAAGGAAAAGATGAGGAATGTAGTTCTTATTGAATCACATTCTAAACACAATGGAGTAAAAGTAACGGAGATGTAAGCCTATCAGGAAATCAGTAAATCCGTATTTAATGCTGAACAAATGTTACTTTGATTTAGGATGTGTTGTACAACCCGACAAAGTCAACACAAAATAACTCAAAGATTCAAATGACTAAATTCTATAAACTCAAAATAACGGCATGAGCTAACAAAGGTCACGTTCAAATAAGTGTGTATTTTTACACACCTCCTTTTAAGATTATACAACACTTAAATCAACAATACATCTAGAAGGAATTATGGAATGTGTGTGAAACATACACTGTATCAATGGTGTCACATGGATACAATTTAGGTGCAGATGATTGGGCCACACACTGAGACCAAAGGGCACACAATATCTAAGAGGAAGGACTGACAGTGTAAACCTAAGAATTAATTCGCTATGTCTATCATTTAAGAGAAACCATGAATAAAATTTACCCTTGCAACTGACTCCAGCGTCTTCCTTGTGGCGACAATCACTCGTATTCCAGGGCAGGGAGGAACAGTCGTGCAGAGCCTCCTCATTACCTTTGCAATTCACTTCATCCATCCAGATAGGACCTTTTCCGTATCCAAACATGGCTTCCCCAACGGCAGCCTGAGCAGAACCGCAGCCGAGCTGCCGACATACCACCTCTGCATCATTCATATCCCACGAGTCGTCACAGACTGTTCCCCAGACACCTTGGTAGAAAATCTCCACTCTTCCAGAGCAGTTATTCTGTCCCCCAATGAGACGCAGTCTGTCCTTATCTAAAGAACAACAAAGAGGTTAAATAAAAACTCCAGGGATTTCCAACTGCTGCCTCTGAGTGAGGACATTAGGGTACTTTCTAAAATAGGATCTTGTCTACAGCACACACGATGCTGCTCGTTTTTAGGGATATCTCAGGCCGACAACATGACTCAAGTACTACACTAACGGACCGTTCACATGTCTCTCTATTACAGGAGACATCTAGGAAGATTATCACATTCTGGTTGAGGATATATGGAGTCACACTTTATTCACTCCCCACCCATTTATTGGTTCAGTAACTGCTCACCCGTGCATTTATCTGAAGACGGACAGTTCTGGACCTTAGGTTTCTGTGTAGAAGGTCCATCACCTGCAAATGTATGAAGCAAAATAAAACGAACATAAAAAAATGTCTGTTTATAGGTGATAAAGATCTGTAACATAAATCGGAGCTGTGTGAATGGCTGCGAGGAGATGTCTTTACCACCTGCTGCAAATTGTAATCTGATTATGCCTTATGCAAACAACATAAAGACATTTCCTGCTGTCTGCGTTGTTGATTGTGTAACGCTGGGATAGATTGGCTCTATGTAATGGACTGTTTCTACCACTAGAAGGAGACAGAGCCAGAGACGTTATGGACTATGTTGTGCCAAAAGACTCCATCTCCCAGAGACCTTTGCGAAGGGAAGAGGAAGTGGGCGTACTGGCGCGAGGAGAGACATCCGAAGCCTCGTGCAAGACAGAGGAGAGTGAGCAGAGCATCGAAAGGAGTAGGACGCATGCAAGACGCTGTCAGGGATCGAAATCAGGCCGGAGTGTGGACGCTGCCATATCCAGTGCTGGAGATTGGGGACGGAGATCGTGCTGTCGCTTACTACATTTCGCTGAGTGAGTGCAGGAGGACAACCAGGTTCCAGAAGGACCCCGAGTGAGGAGGCCGTGAGGAATATCAGGAGTGCAGGCGGCGGATTGATTCCGGTAGCGGAGAACAACAATTGGAAGAGCAGATTCGCAAGCACTGGGTTCCAGTCGCAGAGAGAGATCCTTGGTCGAGTCATCGGTTCTGGACACTTTGTTCGTCGGATGGATGAGAGGCCTCAAGGCCTACGGTTCCGAAATGGAAGTGCGCACTTGGTTAATTACTTCAATACACAGGGCCCCAATGTTGACTAGTCGAAGATAACTTTGCTCATTCACTGGCCAGTTGAATATAGTACATGGGTACCCTAAAACACCACCTTTGAGCCTTTTTGAACGGGACTTAAACTCGCGAACTGAGGGGGTTAACCGTTCTTTTCTTCCGCCGCGTGTTTTTCCCACGTTGTGCATTCCTGTTATTATCTTCAACGTACATGTGTATTATATGCCACTTTATTGATCCAGTTAAGTATATAACTTAGAAAATCCACAACAGTGCTTGTGTATAGTGATTCCTAGTGCGGTGAGACAATCCTGGGTTTATTCAGTGGCTCCTCCGGGGGTGAGCGCTACAATTGTATGATATTTTATGCATGAGTATTGTGCATCAATTGCATAAACACTGTCATGCCCAGTGGAGCGCGCTGCGGCTCTGCCGAGCATCGGATGGAGGGGAGCTATCACACATCGCATATGTGCGATCGTCCTCCTTCCATTGTGAGCCGAGGAGCACTCCGGTGATTTCAATCTCTGCTCCTTGCCCTTTTCCGGGCATCTGCGCTGCAGCAGCCTGTCGCGGCTGTGGTGCGCATTTAAGAACTAGCTAGAGTCACTTCTGGTTGCCCTTTCGCTTTCTGTATTGTCCCTTGTCTTGTCCAGTTTCCATTGTATCCCTTTTCCTGCCTTGCTCTGTTTGCTCTTTTTCTTTGATTGGTGGTTGACCCTCCTATATTGATCAGTCTTGGTACTGTCACTGGTTAACTTTCTACTACTGCGATATATACATATACTGAACACTAGTTACTGAACACCTTGCTATTACCTGGTGTTTTTCTTTTAGACCAGATCTGGCCATCTTAAGGACCGGCCTCAGTTTAAGGACCTTTTTAGTGTCGTCCGTGTGTAGGGTCACACAAATCCTTGACAAACACAGTATGTGCATTGTCTGCTTACAGTACCCTGTGTGTGTATTGTCTGTATATCACACACTATTGTAAGTGCGTCCTGTGCGTATCACCTGTTATTTTGCAATTTATGAAGTGTTTAGGTTTTTAACACTACCTTCCCTCGCATTTTGGCTGCACTAAGTTACGTATTGAACTATACCCAGATACTTACTTGGCCATTACAAAGCGCCCTGTGCGGCACACATTAATTTTGTGTCAAAATCTGGCTCCACCGAACTTTTGTTTTTTTCTTTTAAAGGTTTTGTTTTAGACGCAAAGCAGGTGACAAGTCAAGCGGAGAGGTTTGGGAACGCAGTTCTTCCATTGGTTTCTTTGAAATAATGGAGTTCCCTGTTTGCCCACACACTGAGAAGCTTTAATTAGGTTACAATCATATGTTTCCTTATAAATTCATAAGAAATATAGGTGATATTTAGTATAATAATCTTACAGAATCCCTAGAAGCCAGACTATCACACTTCAACATGGGCTAGGGTTAGGTGCCACGTCTCACTGGTCAATTCACCAGGAGATATCTTGGAGAGTTCCCACACTTATTTTTTTAGGTCTAGACCATTGACCCAAAGTAAATCTTTAAATCGCATGCAGTGCACCGAGGCCATCAGGGCCAGAAAATACATAAAGACTCCCACAACGGGTCAAAACATTTTCCAAAATTAATACGGCGAACATCAGCCAGGAGGGAAGCCCCTATGGGGTAACTTGAAAGAGATAAGGAACAAGTCGGGAGAAAGAGGGAAGAAGGGAAAAAGAGAGAGAGTGGAACGGAGGCCTAGTCTGGCCATCAAATTAGTGGAATCACAGGTAAAAAGGAGTTTATTTGCAAACACATCCCCTGTTCTAAAGGTTCACTCCCTGTTTTCCAGCTTTTGGTCCCACACCTTGTGAAAGCAGGGAAGCGTATAGTTCAGTTTAGCTGTTATCTCATCAATGATGATTTTTGGTGCATATTCTGCATAATTTTACTTATATTTGTGGAATATTCATATTATTACAAATCACAGGGACATTTCCACCGGTCCTGTATCTGTGGCCACCATGACCTTTGTGCGACTCACAAAAAAAATAAAAACAGAAAGAATCCTCTCATGACAGTTGAGCGGTATAAACATATTCATGAGAAAATATATCATTGCTCTTACACTTAATTTGAGCTATTTCCGTGTACATGCAGGATTTTTGAGACCAGGAATATGAAGGGCATTGCCAGAGGGACTGATCACCTTTCCTGCATTCAATGTCATCCAACCAGTACGGCTCAATTCCAGGGCCATATTCAAATCTACCCATAGCTTTCCCATTGCTTCCACACCCCAGTTGGCTGCAGATAACAGAGACCGTGTCAGAGACAAAGCGATTTTCACAGACGGAGCCCCAGGTCCCGTTGTAATAGATTTCCAAACGTCCTTCACAAGCGTGAGTTCCTCCCACCAGACGGAGATCTGTGAACTCTGCAAAAAATAAAGGTTTACATAGGGTTTGCATCCACCCAATCATTTTTCTTCAAGTATTCGAGCCATTATATGATGTCAATAAGCAGAGTGTGCTGACATCATCAGTGACCTGCTGACCGTCAGGTGGCATATTAAAATCATGTCTGCCTGGTGACATTTGTGTGGGCAGAGAAAATGTCTCTGCTTTACTGGTTTTAGAAATGTCTGGTTCTGTACCTGAACATATCACTCCGGCGTCTTCTTTATGGCCGCAGTTGTGTTGACCCCATGCAGTGGAATTACATTCCCATAACACGCTCTCATTTCCTGCGCACTTTAGATCATCCAGCCAGATCTTCCCGCTCCCTCGGCCATGATGGGCCATTGTGGTGGCGCTGATAGCATGGCCGCAGCCCAACTGTTTGCAAACCACCTCCGCTTCTCTCTGGTCCCAGTGATCATCACAGACTGTGCCCCACTTGCCCTGGTGATAAACCTCCACTCTGCCGGAACATCGGCCCAGACCAGCGGCCAGTCTCAGTCGTCTGCTTTCTACAGGAGAACAGGAGAAGATGTCAAGGTAAATTTTATGGAGAAACATTCTCCTTACCAGCAGCATAAACCAAGAACCAAATACATCAATATGCAGATACACAATCACATCCGTCTAATATTACTGTGTCTGCAGTCCTGTTAATATTATTTTTATTAGGCTTGTGCACCGATTTTTTTTTCGGTTCGATTCGGTTCGATTCGTTCGGATGTTTAAACTTTTCTATTCGGCTCGTTTCGACCGATTTCTGTTTCGATTCGGTTCGGTTCGTTTTTCGTGTACATTTTTTATTCGGAATATCAACCATTTTTCGTATTTTCGTGTCACTTGCTTCGTTTTTTGTGTATCGACTTTTCGGAAATTTCGGAAAATTTTAGTTTTTTCGGAACTTCTGTTCTCCTCGTTTCAAAGTGTCTAAGATAATTCTGGCGATTCTATCGTGTTTTTTTTTATTAAATAAAGATCAAATCATGAATAGAGCAAAAATAAATTTCGATTTGACACATTTCAAGTCCATTCGAAAATTCCGAAAATATTTCGTTTCGGCTCGGAAAACTTTTCGGATCGGCCATTTTCGGATCTAAAAATTTTCGGAAAATCGGCCGCATCCGAAAACACGAATCGGGAAATTTCGTGAAAATTCCGAAATTCCGAAACCCGAAACGCACATCCCTAATTTTTATTCACTTATTAACCACTTCAATGCGGAGGACGCGCTCAGCGCGTCCTCCGCATTACCGCTGGTATGCGGAGGACGCGCTGAGCGCGTCCTCCCATTGGGGTCAGCGTTCGGCTGGATTCCGGCTGATCGCTGGCCCCCCGGTGCGGGCTGACATCCTCGATGTCAGCCCGGCATCCGGAACCGCAGCCGCCGGAATTAGGTGTCATCGCGGCAAGCGCGATGACACCTAATTCAGGCGCCCCCCCCCGCATGTGCAGAGGAGGCGCCTGAAAGGGAGGGGGGAGGTCCTTCGGACCTCTCTCCCTCCCGATCGGCGGCGTTGCAGGGGTTAACCCAGGCACCATTTGGAAGGGCACAGCCTTCCCTTCCAAATGGTGCCTGGCATTAACCCCTGGGGAGCTGGATCGCGAATCGGCGCTGAAAAGCGCCGATTCGCGATCCTTTCTCGGAGCTGGCCGACATCTTGGATGTTGGCCAAGCCTCGGGAACTCCCCTGAGGACTGGCGTCATCGTGCGTAGCACGATGACGCCAGTCCTGGACTTAACCCCTAACTGCCACCAACGGTGGAGTTAGGGAGTTCCAATGAACTCCCTATCTCCCGATCCGTGGCAGCTAGGGGTTAAAGTTTGGTATGGTTGGATCGGCCAGAGCCTCAGCAGCGAAAGGGTTAAGTGTTGGCAGCGCTGTATAAAGGTACAATGGGTAAGGACAAGACAATTCTACACTACACCAAAAAAGACAAGTCAATATATCACCAACAGATACAGGAGGAATTGTTATGTATCTTTTCTTGTATCCTCCCCTTAAAATACACGGGGCTAAATTACATTCTTAACGCAACGTTAACGCTCACTTGCATCAGCATTAACTTTTGCTGCTTTGTTTACCGCATATTACAATCCAAACGCAAACGGGTTAAGTAACCGTTTGCGTTTGGTACCTTGCGCTTTTCAGCGCGAGGTTACTGTACTTTGTGCTCCCTATACTTAACATGTGGAGCGCAAAGTGTTAATCAGTGCTGGATTACAAAGTCCCAGCGCTGAATAACGTCTGCTGTGGTTAACAAAAAGTTAACCAGAACCAGGACTTGGTGTTAATGAATTCTGCGGAAGCGGAATTCATTAACACCAGGCAAAAAAATTAAAAGAAAGCATCCTATACTCAACCTCTGTCTCACGGCGAGGACCGTAGCTCCAACCGCCTCCTCCGTCCGGCGGGAGCAGGGAAAGACTGGGGGAAAAAGTCCCCCCAGTCTCTCCCTGCGTATCACTATGCCGGCCGGTCGGATCTCATGAGGCGAGATCCGGCTGGTCATGTGAACGGCAGGGGGGAACTCAATGGACTCCATCGAGTGGATGCTCGCGGCTGCACTAAGCACCCTAATTTTAACAGGCGTTAACAATGCAGGCAGCATTTTTTGCGCCTGCATTGTAATCCAGCGTTAAAAAGCAGGCGCAAGGGGGAAAACTGCGGGTGCAGATTTCCTCCCTTGCGCCCGCGTTTTAACGCTAGGATTGTAATTTAGGCCACAGAATTCTGATCATAAACCCATATGTCCTCATCTAAATCCTCCTAGTATCCTGGGAACTCGTTTCATGTAAAGTTAATGGTTCACAATTGGGGTAAAAAGAATTTAGGAGGATCTGGAGAACAATCGCTTGAAAATTTCCAGGTCCATGAGCAGATACTTTTCCAAGATTTCCTTGTCAGCCGTTCTTAGTGCACGCTCAACCATAATGCCAAGATCCAATAATTTACATTTATCATGTATTCCTGTATTCTTAATTCCACAGTCTCGTCTTTAAGCACCTTTACATGAAAACTAAATAGTTTTGAATGCTGGGACTGCAGAGACGGAGTCGAATCGGAATAACCACTTTACTGAGCCAACATTGTTACGGCGCCAAGAAACCTTCCTAAAGACCTGATGAAATGAATTGGAAATGATCTGCGAGAGAAGTGGATAATATTCTATTAGTTTAGAGACGGACCAATCGTTAAGATAGAAGCTGGGTTTTACAGAGAGATGGTGGAAATTAAACTCTGGGTATTAGAGTCCCATGGTTATAGGGAGGGTCTTGACAGTTGGCTGAGCCAGTAATAGGGAGCCCAAAATTTAAAATTCATTTGAAGTTAAGTATTTGCGTCTCTCTCTCACAAGCTCTATTATTATAAAGTCGATGTGTAACTGGCTCGGCTCATAATGTTTGGTGCCACTAATTGATACCACGCTCTGCTGCTTGTTTACTTTTTCGAGAGAATCCATGGAGACTCGGCTAACTAAAACTTTATAGATTTTTTGATCCATTCTTATTATTATCCAGTTTTTGGATGGATTTCTCCTAAGACACTGAAAAAAGTTACAGCTTCTGTTACACCCTCATGTAACCATGATGTAAATAAGAGGTGATAACCTGAGCAGATGACTCCCACGTCCATGTCCTGATCAGGATATGTTCCTGCTGAGCTTGATGAAGCCGTAATGCCATGGTTGGATTGCGTTTGATTTATTTCAGCAGCGATGCGGTTCCACGTCACATGGTCACTGCTTGGGGTCTTAACTTTATCTCTGAACACGTCAGTCGCATTGCCACAATGTAACTGAGCGCACACAGTGTGGGCTTTATTAATGTCCCACTGATCATCCACAACTCTGTTCCACGTATCAGTATGGAGAAACTCCAGCTTCCCGGCACAGTGACTTCCTCCATCCACCAGACGCAGAGATTCCGGCTTCCCTTTAAGGAAACACACGTGTACAGCAAAAAAGTGATCATGAAACATATAATGATATCCATAACATATATGTACAACAAAGGAAACATAAACATTATAATGATATTAATGACACAGAAGTGTGGCCAGTCTAAATTATTCACTTAGGTTCATACTACATTTATAAAAACGTGCTGGATATATATATATATACCAACACCCCCAGCCACAGGGCCTGCATTTGGACTCTGAACCTAAGGTATAGGCGATCAAATGTCTTCTGCAATTCTACTCCACAATCTCGACTTTAATCATACTGTTCATATTTCATGCTTGCATTTATGCATTAATATTTTGGCTAGTTATTTTCTTGTTAACCTTTTGCTCTGCTTTGTTAAACCCTTGCTTGTCATGTTGCCTCCCAACCCCCTGCCTACTCCCTTGCCATGTCGTAAATACCTGGCATACACAGCCCACACGCTTTAATTCTGCAATCTCTTCCTTCACACAGCGTCCATATACCAACACCCCCAGCCACAGGGCCATCATTTGGACTCTGCTGTGCCACCCGCCCTCCCCATCCACCCATTGCTGGTCTAAAATTTGCAGCTTCCTTTCCAGCTGCTTCCACTTTGCCAATCACCCTAATTAGCCCAAGGTTCTAGCCCTTCCCATGGAATCTTATTTCTGGCAAACAGCTCCACACTCCCCCTGCTCCCTCTTGTTTCACATACCTGTGTCCCTTAGACTGTAGGCTCACGGGATGTCGGGCTGAGTACTTGTTTCAAGTGCTGTTTTAGCAGGACAGTTATCCTACGGGCAGGGACATCTGCACCTAATGTATCTTTATTATGTTTCATGTTTGTGCTTACCCCATTGTAAAGCGCTACGGAATCTGTTGGCGCTGTATAAGTAACTGTAACTGTAACCCAGGACATACTTGAAAATGAGAGAAATCTCAATGTATCCTTCCTGGTAAAATACTTTATAAATAAATAAATGTCATGTTTCTGGTGGGTGGCATTTCAGTTTCATTGTGATATAAGAAAAAATACAAATAAATGTATTCAAAAGGGAGCGCAATGGATATATATTAATTAGTAAATGTATTGATCAGTAGATATATACAAAGGTATAACTTAGCTCGAATATATCAGCATAAGATTGGACCTTCCCATTCAGAAATACGGTGACGTAGTGTCATTGTCCTATATAAAGAGAAAAATTTATCGCGTAGTACAGTACGATGAGTATCACAAATAGGACAGTGAAAATATTCGCACTCACAAAGGTGGAGCCCCCAATGGCTCGTGTCAATTGGCCTGTAGGTCTCTTATTAGAGGGGGACCTCACCCACGTATAGATGTCCTTGTATTTTCTTTTAATGGCGGGATGCACCTCAAATAGAAAGCATGTCGCTATGGTGCATTATCATGGGCATATAGATATATATAATCACAACATTGGTCAACTCACGTGATTCAGAGCCTTCTAGAGTGATGACTCTGTAGATATAGCATGTGGACCTCTAGTTGATCAGAGGGGGTCCTACCTCCGATATAGAAGTTCAACCTCCAATGGAAAAATAAATGATATGCGTAAAATAAAAGGAGAAAAATTTAATAAATACAAAATATAAACATATAAAATCCGAAACGCGTTTCACTTGCGTTCTGCAAGCCTCGTCAGTCGGTAATGGAGTGCTGTTCACTATCGCCATTTAAATAGACCTCCCGTTCATTGATTGCTTGATTGATGCGGTTCACCTAATCGCATCAAACGGTCGCCACTCCCTATTTCCTGGAGCTCATGGTGACGTGTTTCCGGTTTGTCTCCAGCCAGTCAATAGTACTTTCATTTTCGTTAGACTGGTGCACATGCGTAGTTCGTAGTTTCTCTTTCATTTTCTAAATATTGTGATAAAGTACACGGTATGGTCTGTGACGGGGTGTATATTCCCTCTAAACTGTATAGGGAGGGATATGATATTTAGCTCCAGGGGGAGCGTTTGTAATTATATATGGAAGCCAAGAGGTTCTTTTACTCTCCACACACGGTTCAGCTGGAAGTAATTTAGTAGCAGTGAAAAGAATCACTGCCTCCTTTTTCACTCTGAGGGAGGTGCCCGTGGTGGAGAGGAGCAAAGTGTTTTGGTTCCTGGCTGAAGTTTGATTGCTACCATAACAGTTCTAAGGTTGGTGAAACCTATGTTTTGTTTAGTGTTTAGAAAAGAAGCCCTGATAGTAAGGGACCTTTAAGTGAGTCAGTGCTCAAAGGAGCTAGAGTTGTTTTTTAGGGATGTGTTTGTTTTGTTTTTGAATGCTGACACTGCTGTCTGCTAAACAGCAGTTAATTCAATAAAGGACTTGTTTATGAAATCCCAAGAGGACCGTGCTTTCTCAAGGATATAACACCCAAGGCGGGTACAAGGATTACAATATGGTGGAGAATGCGGGCAGAAAGCACATAAATGGTCTGTGGGGATGTGAAGCTCCTGCTAATCTGCATATGGAAGATATTTTTTTCTTTTTCTGTGACCTGCTGGCTTTTTTGGCTCTGTGTTGGCTCTGCTCTCTTTTTTGGCTCTGCATTGTTATTACTTGCCTTTTGGAATAAGGATGGAGGACCTAATGAAAGCTCTGGTGCAGGCGACCGCCGTGCAGCAGGAGACAAATCGCCTAGTGGCTGCACAGGTTGAAAACCTAAGGGACGCTCAGCAGGAAGACAGGGCTATCCTTGCCAATGTTTTGCAAAGACTGATATCGCCACCTGAAGGGAGCCCTCCTGTGGACCGAGCTGTCCGTATCCGCGCAACCGACTTTCTGCATAAAATGTCAGAGGCGGATGATACAGAGGCTTACCTCACAACTTTTGAGAGGGTCGCTGCCCGGGAAAAATGGCCGTTTGATCAGTGGGCTGGGCTGCTGGCTCCATGCCTAAGTGGGGAATCCCAGAGGGCCTATGAAGATTTGCCCTATGACCAGGCCCAGGACTATACACAGCTAAAGGATGAGATCCTGACTCGTATAGGCATAACTCCCGGGCTTAGGGCCCAAAGGTTCCACAACTGGACTTATGATATGGGGAAACCTACACGAACCCAGATGTACGAGTTACTGAGGCTTGCTCAGAAATGGCTGAAACCTGAGATCAACCGAGCTGCTGTAATTGTGGAAATGGTCGTCATGGATCGTTTTCTCCGTCATTTGCCGACAGGACTGCGGCAATGGGTTAGCCAAGGGGACCCAAAGGATCCAGAAGCGATGATGTGCTTGGTTGAAAGGTACTTGACCGCTAAGGAGCTACACGGTATCGATCCTCAGCCTAAAACCAAATCCCCTAACCACCGGACAGGTGGAAAAACTGGAAACAAAGGACAGAACCCTGTACCCAGCATGGGACAATGGGACTACAATGCTGGAAGGTACCCAAAATCCCCGCCTCAGCCATGGGATCAGACTGAGAAACCAGTAGTCTGCTTCAGATGTCACGAACCAGGACATTTTGCCCGAGACTGCCCAGGAGGCGATGAGCCCATGCAGTGCGATGTGGGTGCAAGGGCTCCGCATAGGACTGTGTTAACTTGCTCAAAAATGTGTGTGGTGACTAGCGCTGTTGATATGACACATCTAAGACTGATAAGTGTGGAAGGAAAGCATGTGCAAGCGCTGCTTGATTCTGGGAGCGAAGTTACTTTGATAAAATAGGTTCTGCTTCAGCCAGAACACTTAGATGCCAAGCAAATGCTTGATATTGTATGTATACATGGTGACACCCACTCATACCCCACAGCGGAAGTTGAGTTTGCCACTGATGTTGGACGGGTCAAATACCGTGTAGGGGGTGGTGCCCCTGTTGCCCTATAATGTGGTATTAGGCAGGGACTTTCCCCATTTCCGTTACATGTGGGATAACTCCTCGGGCCCTCAGGAAGTGACCTCTGAAGAGGTACAGGAGCTGGATAGATGTAAAATGTTTCCTTTCAGTGATATTGACTGGGAACCAGGTAGAGAACAAGAGGCACCCCTCGCGTGCCTGGGTAATGAGGTAGAACCACCCCAGAATGAGGCTCCTGTAGAACAGTTGGATTTCCAGGATCTGGGAGTCCACTGTGGAAACTTTAGAGCTGCCCAATGGGAGGATGCAACCCTGAAAGCGGCAAGAGAAAATGTGCAAGTAATGGAGGGTAAAGTCGTAGACCCAGACAAGCCTCTAGGCTTTCCTTATTTTAAAGTGGAAAACAATTTGTTATATCGAGTAGACAAAAAAGGGGAAGAGGAGGTGGAGCAGCTGCTGGTTCCACAGTCACATAGAAACACTGTTTTGGAGCTAGCCCATAGCCATGTGTTAGGAGGGCACCTGGGGACCGATAAAACCAGAGAGAGAGTTCTGGCCCGGTTCTATTGGCCTGGTATATTCTCGGCCATAGAGCGGTTTTGCAAATCCTGCCCAGAATGTCAACTAAAGGCCCCACATAAAGGCTTCCGCAATCCACTGGTACCCCTTCCTGTCATAGAGGTTCCTTTTGAGCGGATCGCAATGGACCTAGTAGGGCCTCTGCTTAAGTCCGCTAGGGGACATCAATACATTTTAGTCGTTGTTGACTATGCAACCCGGTACCCCGAGGCAGTGCCCCTACGGAATGCCAACTCTCTAAGAATATAGCAAGGGAGTTAATAATGATGTTTAGCAGGATGGGTATACCAAAAGAGATCCTCACAGACCAGGGTACCCCATTCATGTCCAAACTTATGAGTGAGTTATGTAAAGTACTTAACATTACTCAGCTAAAAACTTCGGTGTACCATCCTCAAACAGACGGACTGGTGGAGAGGTTTAACAAAACACTAAAGGCTATGTTGCGTAAGGTGATAGATAAAGACGGGAAGAACTGGGATCATCTATTACCATACCTTATGTTTTCCATTAGGGAAGTCCCACAGTCTTCCACTGGGTTTTCACCATTTGAATTATTGTACGGCCGGCATCCCAGGGGCATTTTAGATGTTGCCAAGGAAACATGGGAACAAGAGCATACCCCCCACCGAAGTATAATAGAACATGTAGTTCAGATGCAAGAACGGATGGAGGCTGTATTGCCCATAGTTAAAGAAAATATGGAAAAAGCTCAGAAAGCCCAACAAGCCAGTTACAACAGGAACGCAAGGCTGCGAGTATTCAAACCAGGAGATCGGGTTCTGATCCTTATCCCCACGGTTGAAAGCAAATTCCTAGCCAGCTGGCAAGGCCCATATGAAATCACTGAGAGGGTCAGTGACGTAAACTATAAAGTGAGACAGCCGGGTAGACGTAAGGCGGAACAGATCTACCATATAAACCTAATGAAGCCATGGGTAGAAAGGGAGGTCCTCATGGTGACCAAAGGCAAACCTACGCACGTTGCCCATGGGAATGATCCAGAGGTCTATATCGCTGAAACTCTTGCTTCCCATCAGAAACAAGAAGTTAAAGATTTTGTATCCAAAAACAGAGAGGTGTTTTCCCCAGTACCAGGGAAAACTCACATCATCAAATGATGTCATTACGGAACCTGGAAAGAAAGTAATCTGAAGCCCTACAGGATACCCGAGGCTAGACGGGAAGCAGTCAGTGCAGAGGTAAAAAAGATGCTTAAGTTAGGGGTCATCGAAGTGTCACAAAGCGAGTGGAATAACCCGATCGTGTTAGTGCCTAAACCAAATGGGGAAATACGGTTCTGCAACGATTTCCGTAAGTTGAACGACATTTCTAAGTTTGATGCTTACCCCATGCCTCGGGTGGATGAACTGATAGAAAGATTGGGTAAAGCCCGATATCTTAGTACATTGGACTTGACCAAAGGATATTGGCAGGTGCCCCTGACCATGAGAGCCAAGGAAAAGACGGCTTTTTCTACCCCTGAGGGGTTATACCAGTATAAGGTGTTACCATTCGGGCTGCATGGTGCCCCAGCCACCTTTCAGCGCATGATGGATAAGATACTCCAACCCCATAGAGAGTATGCAGCTGCCTATCTGGATGATGTGGTAATTCACAGTGCGGACTGGGAAACACATCTGTTGAAGCTTCAGGCAGTACTGGATAGTATACGGACTGCTGGTTTAACAGCTAACCCCGCTAAGTGCTCTTTAGGCCTAGAGGAGGCTAAATATCTGGGGTACACCATCGGGCGGGGGCTCCTTAAGCCACAACAGAGCAAGGTAGCAGCCATCTCTGGTTGGCCACGTCCGGTAACAAAAAACAAGTCAGGGCATTCCTGGGCTTAACGGGATATTATCGCAGGTTTTCCCTGACTTTGCTACTATTGCTAACCCCCTGGTTGAGCTCACCAAAGGTAAAAGCCCGGTTATGGTTAAATGGTCCCCAGAAGCAGAGTGTGCCTTTCTGATCCTGAAAGAAGCTCTGTGTGCTGATCCTGTGTTGGTGGCTCCGGATTTCACCAAATCGTTTGTAGTACAGACCGATGCGTCTGATGTAGGCCTGGGTGCAGTGCTTTCTCAGGTACATGGGGGAGAGGAACATCCAGTCATGTACCTGAGCCGCAAACTAAACCCCCATGAACAGAGATACTCCGTGGTGGAGAAGGAGTGCCTGGCTATTAAATGGGCTTTGGAATCCTTGAGGTATTATCTGCTAGGGCGGCGGTTTACACTGGTTACTGATCACGCACCCTTAACGTGGATGAGGCAGAATAAAGAAAAAAATGCCAGGGTGACTAGATGGTTCCTGAGTCTCCAGCCATACCAGTTCACTATGGCCCACAGGGCTGGTACTGCCCAGGGTAATGCGGATGGCCTCTCCCGTGTTCACTGTTTATGGTCCGAGGCCGCTCACCCCGATGGGCCTGAGCTGGGGGGAGGGATATGTGATAAAGTACACGGTATGGTCTGTGACGGGGTGTATATTCCCTCTAAACTGTATAGGGAGGGATATGATATTTAGCTCCAGGGGGAGCGTTGTAATATATATGGAAGCCCAAGAGGTTCTTTTACTCTCCACACACGGTTCAGCTGGAAGTAATTTAGTAGCAGTGAAAAGAAATCACTGCCTCCTTTTTCACTCTGAGGGAGGTGCCCGTGGTGGAGAGGAGCAAAGTGTTTTGGTTCCTGGCTGAAGTTTGATTGCTACCATAACAGTTCTAAGGTTGGTGAAACCTATGTTTTGTTTAGTTTAGAAAAGAAGCCCTGATAGTAAGGGACCTTTAAGTGAGTCAGTGCTCAAAGGAGCTAGAGTTGTTTTTTAGGGATGTGTTTGTTTTGTTTTTGAATGCTGACACTGCTGTCTGCTAAACAGCAGTTAATTCAATAAAGGACTTGTTTATGAAATCCCAAGAGGACCGTGCTTTCTCAAGGATATAACACCCAAGGCGGGTACAAGGATTACAATATTGAAAACGGAAGTCCCAAATAACCTTTCATTTTGAATTTGCAATTGCATAGATATGGTGCAGGGTTACACTATATTCTCTCCTCTTGATTATCTATGTGGGAGTAAGCACGAATAAAAATACCAAAGGATAAAAAAATATAAAAATAAAAAAATAAAATGTACAATACTTTATTGCAAAATGTGGTCAATCAAAAACCAAAATCCCTCTTACATATACAGATGAAGAACACATATAAAGTGTATATCGTAATCTATATATCTAAAAATTCAGTTATAGAAATTACATACTTCGAAATCGGTATTTAGACCCCTGGGAACAGAGTGTCTAGGTAGTAAATCCATCTCATTTCTATTTTTAATCATTTTAGGATGAAGATCTTCCCCTCTCCATTGGCTTTGAACTTTCTCAATGGCATAAAATTGGATGCCTTTAGGGTCACAGTTATGTATTTCTTTATAATGTAATGGTACACTGTGTTTTTCATTACCATTACATATATTGTTCATATGTTCATTGATTCTAATATATAGGTGAAGTGAGGTCTGACCTATATATATATTTTGTTACATGGACATTTTATTAAATAAACCACATTCTTAGAGTGGCAAGTTAGAATTGATTTAATTTTATATTCCTTTCCTCCTTCTATGGCATTAAATTGCCGAATTAATCTTTTATGGTTGTCGGTTTTGCGGCAGGCTATACAACGACCACACCCATAGAAACCCGGTTGTAGATTAAAGAATTCTTTCCTCTTTTGGGTAGTCGGTATATGGCTTTTAACTAATTGTTTTTTGATGGTATCACTACCTCTAAAAATAATTCTCGGTTTGTCTGGTAGAATCTCATTAAGAACAGGGTCACGTTTAAGGATTGGCCAATATCTATTGATTGATTTCTTTATAGCTTGATTGGTAGTATTGTAACCTAAAACTAAAGCAACTTCAGTAGTTTTTCCTTCTTTTTTCTCTTCATATTTCAACAATTGATCTCTGTCCATTCCGAGGACATCCTCTCTGACTTGCCTCAAAGGTTCTTCCTTATATCCCTTATCTTTAAAGTCGATCATGAGCTTATTTGTCTGTTGTAAGTATTGTTGAAATATGAAGAGAAAAAAGAAGGAAAAACTACTGAAGTTGCTTTAGTTTTAGGTTACAATACTACCAATCAAGCTATAAAGAAATCAATCAATAGATATTGGCCAATCCTTAAACGTGACCCTGTTCTTAATGAGATTCTACCAGACAAACCGAGAATTATTTTTAGAGGTAGTGATACCATCAAAAAACAATTAGTTAAAAGCCATATACCGACTACCCAAAAGAGGAAAGAATTCTTTAATCTACAACCGGGTTTCTATGGGTGTGGTCGTTGTATAGCCTGCCGCAAAACCGACAACCATAAAAGATTAATTCGGCAATTTAATGCCATAGAAGGAGGAAAGGAATATAAAATTAAATCAATTCTAACTTGCCACTCTAAGAATGTGGTTTATTTAATAAAATGTCCATGTAACAAAATATATATAGGTCAGACCTCACTTCACCTATATATTAGAATCAATGAACATATGAACAATATATGTAATGGTAATGAAAAACACAGTGTACCATTACATTATAAAGAAATACATAACTGTGACCCTAAAGGCACCCAATTTTATGCCATTGAGAAAGTTCAAAGCCAATGGAGAGGGGAAGATCTTCATCCTAAAATGATTAAAATAGAAATGAGATGGATTTACTACCTAGACACTCTGGTTCCCAGGGGTCTAAATACCGATTTTGAAGTATGTCATTTCTATAACTGAATTTTAGATATATAGATTGCGATATACACTTTATATGTGTTCTTCATCTGTATATGTAAGAGGGATTTTGGTTTTTGATTGACCACATTTTGCAATAGTAGTATTGTACATTTTATTTTATTTTATATTTTTTATCCTTTGTGTATTTTTAATTCGTGCTTTTTACTCCCCATAGATAATCAGAGGGAGAGAATATAGTGTACCCTGCCACCTATCTATGCATTGCATATTCGAAATGAGGTTATTTGGGACTTCCGTTTTCAATATTTAGAAAATGAAAGAGAAACTACGAACTACGCATGCGCACCAGTCTAACGAAAATGAAAGTACTATTGACTGGCTGGAGACAAACCGGAAATACGTCACCATGAGCTCCAGGAAATAGGGAGTGGCGACCGTTTGATGCGATTAGGTGAACCGCATCAATCAAGCAATCAATGAACGGGAGGTCTATTTAAATGGCGATAGTGAACAGCACTCCATTACCGACTGACGAGGCTTGCAGAACGCAAGTGAAACGCGTTTCGGATTTTATATGTTTATATTTTGTATTTATTAAATTTTTCTCCTTTTATTTTACGCATATCATTTATTTTTCCATTGGAGGTTGAACTTCTATATCGGAGGTAGGACCCCCTCTGATCAACTAGAGGTCCACATGCTATATTTACAGAGCCATCACTCTAGAAGGCTCTGAATCACGTGAGTTGACCAACGTTGTGATTATATATATCTATATGCCCATGATAATGCACCATAGCGACATGCTTTCTATTTGAGGTGCATCCCGCCATTAAAAGAAAATCCAAGGACATCTATACGTGGGTGAGGTCCCCCTCTAATAAGAGACCTACAGGCCAATTGACACGAGCCATTGGGGGCTCCACCTTTGTGAGTGCGAATATTTTCACTGTCCTATTTGTGATACTCATCGTACTGTACTACGCGATAAATTTTTCTCTTTACATAGGACAATGACACTACGTCACCGTATTTCTGAATGGGAAGGTCCAATCTTATGCTGATATATTCGAGCTAAGTTATACCTTTGTATATATCTACTGATCAATACATTTACTAATTAATATATATCCATTGCGCTCCCTTTTGAATACATTTATTTGTATTTTTTATTTGAGAATCCTGGAAGGTGATAGGTACGCCTGAATAGGTGAGTAGCAAAATAGATCACCATTTCTCTATACAAAACAGATAGCGCCGAGCACTCTGAACGATTCGTTCTATTTTTTCATTGTGATATAAGTACAATTATTTCAGATTTGGAGTGCAATCCAGCATCACGTTCCCATCATCCTGCTGATTGACAGCTCATCTCATGGTAGAGGTTTTGGAGGGTTATATTTTACATATCTGTTACAATTTTCGTATCATGGATTGTGTTTCCTGTGTAAATCCATGGCCTTACCTGTACAGACGACGCCTGCGGTATCCGATTCCAGACACGCACTGTATCCTAGAGCAGTGGATGAGCATTCTGATAGGTGAGACTCAGTGCCGCTACAGTGAAACTTATCATTCCATACAGTGCCGTCCCCCTTCCCAAACTGCCCTCCCTTTGGGAGGGACTGAGCGATGCCGCAGTGCAACTGTCTGCACAGGACGTTGGCAGCAGGTAAATCCCAGTGTGAGTTACAGAGAGTCCCCCACTGGCCTGCGTGCAATAAATCCACTCTCCCCGAGCACATGTCATTGTCACTCACAAGCCTGAAGTCATTGAATGATCCTGCGAAAAGTACAAATAACATGTAAAGTCACTATGACGGGTCTATACTAGATTTACAACAATAAAAGTAAATAATCCTGATCATTAAACACTGATGCTATTTATATGTATCTTTTGTATCATTTGGCAAAGACCTGCATGAGTCATCTAGAAAAAACCCAAAACATTATCTATTTTAATTAACAAAAGCAAAACGCGTTGACATTTGAGACATAAATATTCTCATAAACATAGAATAAAGTCCAAACCCCCAATTCAGCTGTTAAATATGAGCAACGTAATATATAGAGAGATTAAAAAGTATGAATTAAAACTTCAAAAACACAACGACCAAACATAAAGTGATGTATTTAGACATAAGAAGGTATTCATACCTTGACAGTGGACATATGGATAATATGGGTTGGTACATTTTCTCCCATATCTTGGCACTTTAGGACATTGAAATATAATTGACTCGTTACCAGCGCACGCAATATCTTCATCCCACAACCTGCCTTTTCTCTCTGTGTATTTGATATTCCTCGGGGGTGGTACCGCAGCTCCACAATTCAGCTCTCTGCAGATCACATTGGCTGTAATCAGATCCTCATCCAGCTGACAGATGGAGCCCCAGCTATTGCCATATTGTATTTTTACACTACCAGAGCAAGGGTTGGGTCCATCCTCTATCTGGACCTTTTTGTGATCTGCAAGAGAGAACCAAGAGCTAATTTATGGATGACACAACATGTGTGTGAAGAGTATGGGGGATTACAAAACGTCACAAACTGATGATAATAACAAAGTAAATGTAATTTGTTAAAGATATTTTTATGCTAAATTAACTAGGTTTTTGCCAGAATTCCACACAGTTTTTAAAATGTAGTTCTCGAGTGGTGGCTGTATCACAATATACATAAATATAAGGGGCCGAGTACCAAAAAATAAGCGTGCAAAGTCAACAATATTTCTGCTCCCATTTAAATGTTGTCATCTCACTCTTAATCAACTATTCCACACTCAAATGTGATATTAATATATCTATATGTGACATCAGAATAGTTCCTTGAAGCTTATATATATCTAACAAAGCTCCTGCAGTCACAGAATCCATATGAGACTTGCCCAGTGCTCAGCCAAATGAAATAGATCCAATTTCTTAATAACAGCCACAACTCCAAGGTCTTCTTAAAACCTTTATTTCAATCCTTAAAATAATATCAACAACCATTTCGGCTCCTAAGGAGCTTTCATTAGGACAGGGCTCAAAATTTCAAGTCCCAAGCTACTAGCCAGGCCTTAAGAGTTACTCGCCACTAGTTGCCCCACCTAACCCTTATCCTGCCCTTCATCTGCATTTCCACTCGCCCTCATGTAATTTCCACTCGCCAAATGCGAGCAGGCGAGTGGAAATTTTGAGGCCTGCATTAGGACATACTACAAAAAAACAACACATTAACCCAAATATATATATATATATATATATATATATATATATTGAATTAAAAATGTAATCCCGGATGCCTGATTTTGATGCCGGGGAATGCCAGTGACCCATTACTGGGACAGCACTCAGACTCGTGGTCTGTAAACAGCTAGTAATTTCCCAATCCATTTTCAGGGTTCAACCCATCCCCTTAACGGTTTCACCCTGTGGACCTAATCGCAGGCTGTGCTCATCACACTCGCTCTCCCCAGAGCATTGCAGCACAGGGTCTGTCCTCTTGCAGCTCAGGTGACACGGGATAGACACTGCAAAGCAATGCTCTGCCTGTCACTGAGAATCAAGCACCACTAGCAATAACACACCGCAGAGCCATACACCCACTGATACCAATACACAGCCATATAACTCAGAGATACAAATGCATACATAACGATACACACACACACACACACACACAGCCACTAAAGAAATGCTCGGAAGCTCAGCTATTCACAAACTTTATAGGTGGCAAAACAAAATTTGTGGCCTTTTATGTCAATAAAAATGTTAACTAAAATCAAAGCAAAGTATCTTATTTACATTTATTATAGTTTACAGACTCATTGTTGGGAGTTTTATTGTTGTGCAGCTCTGTTACACACCTGCACTCCCTGTATATATTAAGGATATCTAAAAGGAGGAATATTAGAAAAAACAAGTGAAGGGGGTATTTGGGCTCAAAAACAGGGACAATTGGGATATATGTACCCAGGTACACACTCATACACAGCTGTATACAGACACACACTTAAAAGACACATACATAGCTATATACACACACCCATATATACACCCAAAACACACAGGCTTTGACATATATTGAGTGTATTCAGGAAATAGTCTTGTCAGGTGAGCTCTAGAGGTTTAATATATAGAAGTTAACCCCTTTGCTTCTGAGCCATTTCACTTGCCGTCCTGCATTTTTCTAAGGAAATACACAATTTAAAACAAATTGAGAAAAAATACACTGTTTTCTCTTGCGTTATATTTTTACTCTGTACATTGTCATGTTGGTACCATTGGAAAGGTCAGAATCTGTCCTTTCCATTGACACCCAAATGGTCTGTGTAGGATGTTTAGAAATGTAGAAACAGGATTTCAGACGTCCAAAGGTCCCCTGTGTGATCTTTAATGGGACTGCAGCTCGGGGGGGGGGTGTCCATTCTCTGGATCCACCAGTGGTCGACGGTTGGGAATTAGATTTGACTGTGTCAAATAGGACCTATGTGTCCCTTTAAAAAAGTACGGTTCTCTTCCTTGACATGACTGCATAGTGCATTTATGTGTGTGTTTAAATTTGTATTTACATGCATTATAACGTACTGATAGATAAGTAAGTCCATGACTAAATGTGATAATGACATAACTGGAAAGGAAAGTTTAGGAATTATCACCTCCATATTAATCCTGACATCTACAGCAGAATCAGATCAGCCAACGATCCGCCTGAATGTCTGAATGTAATCTGAAATAAAGCTCTATTGCTAACTTAAACACAGCCTGGGCTGGATGTATAGTTAGGCAGCATAGGCATGTGTCTACAGGCTCCTACCACAAGGTGGCGCCTTGCTCTGTAAAAAAAAGACCCCTATAAAAAAATTACATTTTACAAAAATTTAGACCCCTGTATCCCTGGAGCCTTACAAGCTAGAGGGACATATAATATACCATCACTGATACCAAACATGACCAGTTACAGTGTATACTGTATGTTACATTACAAATAAATAAAATACAAATATTTTTCTCTTTTTTTTTCTAACACAGCATTATTATTAATTTTTCAATTATAAAGTGAACAGTGATTCTGCGCTAACTCACCTTCCCTGTCCCCACGCTGCCAGCAAGTGTGGAGCTGGTGGCACAATGCATTGTATCATCAACAACCTAGACGGCGGCACTAGAATTAGGAGACACATAGGAACCCTGTATCTTTGATCTATATATAAGGTCAAGTGCACAGAATTTTGGATGCTCTGGGACGAAATGGAATATCATCTTCCATAGCTAGGGATAGAAATTAGGGATAGGCTTTCAAATTAAGGTTAGGTTACAATTTGTGCTTGTTTTAGGGTTAGGGTTGACCCTAGCCCTTTCTGCTCCATTTTAAGGCAACAAATTCTGTTTCTTTTTTTTGTTTCCCCAAAACAAATATAAAAAAGTAAATCAATTTCCGAGGAATAATCCTTTATATGGCGCCTGTCTACAATAGTACGGGCTGCTGCCTAACTTCAGATAGAGGGACAGTGTTACACACCTGCCAATATATGTTAAGAAATGGGTGGTATATCTGTGTCGGGCGCTGCCTGTAAATAGGTATCTCGCACTTAGTGAAGTGTGATATTTGTGGGGTTGGAATCCCTTGGTAATATGATAGAAGTGGGAGATAATGGTGGTGAGATGGTTGTGGGATAGATGGTGCTTTTTGTGTACAAATTTTGATAATATTCGCCGTGTACAACAAACTTTTTGGGTGTCAGTACAAAGGTATACAATCAGTACAATCAATAAGAAAGCTAAATTTTCATAAGAAATAGTTGAAGATTTCCATCTAGTGGTGCAATATGGTATTGCAGGGGACAGATTTTTCAGTCTGAATAAAAAAGAGGGTTCCTCAGTACCCTGCTGCCATCTGGTGGCTTGACTTAATATCGCAGTCTATGTTGGTGAAGAAAGAAAATATGTTGCTGGTTCCTTCTTTTCTCCCGTCGTCCTCATAAGAAAAACAGAGAGATGGCATACATAGTGCAACACTGTATCACAATGGGTGGTGTTACAAAGAAAAGTAGGATGAACTCACTTGGTCTAGAGCCTAGTGAAAATGTCAGGCTCAGACTTTTTCGCTATGCCAGTCCATAAAGGTGACTGGATCCCTTCTTTTTTTCGATCCCTCCTGTGCTGCAACAGAAGTTTTCCGTGGTCTCCTGGTCCTCTGGGTTGGTAATCTAATGGTAGATTTGTGGCTACCGATGGTGTGCCTCCCTTTCCTCCGGAGTAACCACAAACAGCAGATAAGGGGTTAAAGGGATTTATTATAAAAATTAACAATACAAATAAAAGTGAATGGGGTAATCCTGGATGCTGGATGGCTTCCCAGTCTCTGTGTACCTGCTTTTATACAGAATCAGGTAAACTTGGTGCAACTTACATTTTCGATTTAGCGCGCCGAAAATGGCGCATGCGCCCGGGTCTGAGTCCGATTGGGCCGGTCACGTGGAGGTGCTGTCCAATCGTAGTGAAATGTTTCTTTGAGACGTAGCGAAAGTTCTCCTATTGCCTCCGTTCATTGGGGACAGCTGCGTCTGACCGGGGCATCATATAGTTCTGTACTTCTGATGTGTATCAGTTATTCTTTATGGGTATAAACTCAAATTTTACTTTGCGGGATTGTGTTGGAACTTTAATTTTAATTTTTTAAGGGGATCTGACTCCTTCGTATAACTTGGAGAAAATGCTTTCTGATTGGTGTGTTGAAAAAAGCAGAGATGATGTCTGATAAGAGCGCAGGGAGAGGCATCATGACGGCAGTTATGCAGGGGCTATATAATTCCTCGAATGGGTCATAAGCCTTCATATACATTTATTGTGCATAGTTATATGGGTGTATAGAGAGTGGAGGTGGTGTCTTGTATGGGGATGGAGCGGGCATCGGTGTGCATCTAAAAAGATTAGTGAAATCTAAAGGGAGTATTTTTGACACTTTTTTTCAGTGGGGGATAGGGGCGCCCCAGATTTCTGTGCCTACAGGCTCCTAAAATGTAAATCCGGCCCTGACCAGAGCTGTTGTAAACTTAACAACTTCATAGACTATAATGGCTCTGGTTAAGTTAGCACCAGCTTTGGGATGGAGCCCATAATGTGGTGTAATCACGATCCTAATACAGAGTGAGAGGCTCGGCTCGATGCGTTGATCACAGCCCATTCAGATCTTTACTTAATCCCAGGGCAAATTAAACACATGGATTAACCATCGAAAGATTAATTGGGCAAAACTATTACCTGCTCAGCGTCAACCCAATGTGTTCATAAACAATGTAACATGAAAGCATAACACTAGATTATATCTCACCCGGACAGATCACTCCAATATCCCAACTGTGACTACAGTAACCGTAACGTAAGAACTCTGAATCATGAGGACAATTCCACAGCGCTGACTCTGCTCCGGTACATGTCACACCACTCCGCCAAATCTTCCCTGATCCCGGTCCAAATGAATTGATAGAAACTGCAGGATTTTCTTCAGTGGAATTAGCGCAGCCCAGCTGTCTGCAGACCACAGGATCATTATTCTTACTCCCGCCAAAACTACACACTGTGCCCCACTCTCCCTGGTGCTTCACCTCCACTCGCCCCTCACACGCAGTGTGTCCTCCAGCGAGTCTCAGCTCCTCTGGATCAGCTGTAAAGAGACGGAGATCACAGTGAGTGAGGGGTCAGTATTGCTGTAAAGAGACAGAGGTCACAGTGAGTGAGGGGTCAGTATTGCTGTAAAGAGACAGAGATCACAGTGAGTGAGGGGTCAGTATTGCTGTAAAGAGACAGAGATCACAGTGAGTGAGGGGTCAGTATTGTTGTAAAGAGACAGAGATCACAGTGAGTGAGGGGTCAGTATTGCTGTAAAGAGACAGAGATCACAGTGAGTGAGGGGTCAGTATTGTTGTAAAGAGACAGAGGTCACAGTGAGTGAGGGGTCAGTATTGCTGTAAAGAGACAGAGATCACAGTGAGTGAGGGGTCAGTATTGCTGTAAAGAGACAGAGATCACAGTGAGTGAGGGGTCAGTATTGTTGTAAAGAGACAGAGATCACAGTGAGTGAGGGGTCAGTATTGCTGTAAAGAGACGGAGATCACAGTGAGTGAGGGGTCAGTATTGCTGTAAAGAGACAGATCACAGTGAGTGAGGGGTCAGTATTGCTGTAAAGAGACAGAGGTCACAGTGAGTGAGGGGTCAGTATTGCTGTAAAGAGACAGATCACAGTGAGTGAGGGGTCAGTATTGCTGTAAAGAGACAGATCACAGTGAGTGAGGGGTCAGTATTGCTGTAAAGAGACAGAGATCACAGTGAGTGAGGGGTCAGTATTGCTGTAAAGAGACAGATCACAGTGAGTGAGGGGTCAGTATTGCTGTAAAGAGACAGATCACAGTGAGTGAGGGGTCAGTATTGCTGTAAAGAGACAGAGATCACAGTGAGTGAGGGGTCAGTATTGCTGTAAAGAGACAGATCACAGTGAGTGAGGGGTCAGTATTGCTGTAAAGAGACAGAGATCACAGTGAGTGAGGGTCAGTATTGCTGTAAAGAGACAGAGATCACAGTGAGTGAGGGGTCAGTATTGCTGTAAAGAGACAGAGGTCACAGTGAGTGAGGGGTCAGTATTGCTGTAAAGAGACAGAGGTCACAGTGAGTGAGGGGTCAGTATTGCTGTAAAGAGACAGAGATCACAGTGAGTGAGGGGTCAGTATTGCTGTAAAGAGACAGAGATCACAGTGAGTGAGGGGTCAGTATTGCTGTAAAGAGACAGAGATCACAGTGAGTGAGGGGTCAGTATTGCTGTAAAGAGACAGAGATCACAGTGAGTGAGGGGTCAGTATTGCTGTAAAGAGACAGATCACAGTGAGTGAGGGGTCAGTATTGCTGTAAAGAGACAGAGATCACAGTGAGTGAGGGGTCAGTATTGCTGTAAAGAGACAGAGGTCACAGTGAGTGAGGGGTCAGTATTGCTGTAAAGAGACAGAGATCACAGTGAGTGAGGGGTCAGTATTGCTGTAAAGAGACAGAGATCACAGTGAGTGAGGGGTCAGTATTGCTGTAAAGAGACAGAGATCACAGTGAGTGAGGGTCAGTATTGCTGTAAAGAGACAGAGGTCACAGTGAGTGAGGGGTCAGTATTGCTGTAATGAGACAGAGATCACAGTGAGTGAGGGGTCAGTATTGCTGTAAAGAGACAGAGATCACAGTGAGTGAGGGGTCAGTATTGCTGTAAAGAGACAGAGGTCACAGTGAGTGAGGGGTCAGTATTGCTGTAAAGAGACAGAGATCACAGTGAGTGAGGGGTCAGTATTGCTGTAAAGAGACAGAGATCACAGTGAGTGAGGGGTCAGTATTGCTGTAAAGAGACAGAGGTCACAGTGAGTGAGGGGTCAGTATTGCTGTAATGAGACAGAGATCACAGTGAGTGAGGGGTCAGTATTGCTGTAAAGAGACAGAGGTCACAGTGAGTGAGGGGTCAGTATTGCTGTAAAGAGACAGAGGTCACAGTGAGTGAGGGGTCAGTATTGCTGTAATGAGACAGAGATCACAGTGAGTGAGGGGTCAGTATTGCTGTAAAGAGACAGAGATCACAGTGAGTGAGGGGTCAGTATTGCTGTAAAGAGACAGAGGTCACAGTGAGTGAGGGGTCAGTATTGCTGTAATGAGACAGAGATCACAGTGAGTGAGGGGTCAGTATTGCTGTAAAGAGACAGAGGTCACAGTGAGTGAGGGTCAGTATTGCTGTAAAGAGACAGAGATCACAGTGAGTGAGGGTCAGTATTGCTGTAAAGAGACAGAGGTCACAGTGAGTGAGGGGTCAGTATTGCTGTAAAGAGACAGAGGTCACAGTGAGTGAGGGGTCAGTATTGCTGTAAAGAGACAGAGATCACAGTGAGTGAGGGTCAGTATTGCTGTAAAGAGACAGAGATCACAGTGAGTGAGGGTCAGTATTGCTGTAAAGAGACAGAGATCACAGTGAGTGAGGGGTCAGTATTGCTGTAAAGAGACAGAGATCACAGTGAGTGAGGGGTCAGTATTGCTGTAAAGAGACAGAGATCACAGTGAGTGAGGGTCAGTATTGATGTAAAGAGACAGAGATCACAGTGAGTGAGGGGTCAGTATTGCTGTAAAGAGACAGAGATCACAGTGAGTGAGGGGTCAGTATTGCTGTAAAGAGACAGAGATCACAGTGAGTGAGGGGTCAGTATTGCCGTAAAGAGACAGAGGTCACAGTGAGTGAGGGGTCAGTATTGCTGTAAAGAGACAGAGGTCTCAGTGAGTGAGGGGTCAGTATTGCTGTAAAGAGACAGAGGTCACAGTGAGTGAGGGGTCAGTATTGCTGTAAAGAGACAGATATCACAGTGAGTGAGGGGTCAGTATTGCTGTAAAGAGACAGAGGTCTCAGTGAGTGAGGGGTCAGTATTGCTGTAAAGAGACAGAGATCACAGTGAGTGAGGGGTCAGTATTGCTGTAAAGAGACAGAGATCACAGTGAGTGAGGGGTCAGTATTGCTGTAAAGAGACAGAGATCACAGTGAGTGAGGGGTCAGTATTGCCGTAAAGAGACAGAGGTCACAGTGAGTGAGGGGTCAGTATTGCTGTAAAGAGACAGAGGTCACAGTGAGTGAGGGGTCAGTATTGCCGTAAAGAGACAGAGGTCACAGTGAGTGAGGGGTCAGTATTGCTGTAAAGAGACAGAGGTCACAGTGAGTGAGGGGTCAGTATTGCTGTAAAGAGACAGAGATCACAGTGAGTGAGGGGTCAGTATTGCTGTAAAGAGACAGAGGTCACAGTGAGTGAGGGGTCAGTATTGCCGTAAAGAGACAGAGGTCACAGTGAGTGAGGGGTCAGTATTGCTGTAAAGAGACAGAGGTCACAGTGAGTGAGGGGTCAGCAATTGCTGTAAAGAGACAGAGATCACAGTGAGTGAGGGGTCAGTATTGCTGTAAAGAGACAGAGATCACAGTGAGTGAGGGGTCAGTATTGCTGTAAAGAGACAGAGATCACAGTGAGTGAGGGGTCAGTATTGCTGTAA